>APFE030319776.1:0-91405 GCA_000404065.3 Pinus taeda
AGACATCCCATACTTCCTACATTTCTCAAAAGTGAGTTTCAGATGTTCAATGTGTTCTTCATCAGTTTTAGCGAAAACAATGATATCATCCAAGTAGACCACTAAAAATTTATCCCGTTCTCCCACGAAAGCTATATCTGCCCTCTAGAAGGTTTCACCTGCATTTATAAGGCTAAATGGCATTCTTGCATACATGAAGGTCCCCCAAGGTGTGGTGAATGCAGTTTTATTCTGATCGTCAAGATGGACTGCTACCTGATTATACCTTGAAAAACCATCCATCATGGATATTTGATCTTATCCAACTACCTTATGTAAATATATAATCCATTTTCAACAATGGGCAATTGCCTTTCAATGAAGCTCTATTGAGTTTTCTAAAATCCACACACAGTCTTATTTCTCCATTCTTCTTCCTGACAGGAACTAGGTTTACCACCCACTTTGAGTACCTCAATGGTATAATGATCTTGGCCTGAAGAAACTTTCTCACTTCCTTCTCAATGGATGGGAGTAAAAGGGGATTGATTTGCCTGAGTTTCTGCTTACAAGGCTTCATTCCATTCTTTAAGGGAATCTTATGTTGAATAACATTAGTATCAAAAGGCTTCAAATCTTCATATGACCAAGCAAAAACATATTTATAGGTTTTAAAGAGATTTAAGTACCTTTGTTTATATGGATGGGGATAGCTTTTGACAACTTGATCATTCGGGGCTCATTATCCAAGCAGATGTTGCAATCCTCCACCTGTTCAATAGGTTTTGAAGTCACGTCGTTGGATTTGAATATCCTCTCCAAAGGAACTAGACCATGGGGAATGGCATTTCCCTTTAGCTGCAAAACTTTGTGCCGTGCAATAGTTTCCTCACAAGCGGTTGGATGTTCTTCTGTTACTTATTCTTCTTCTTGGTCAATCACCAAATTCGAAAATTACCCAACGAATTCCATGAAATGCTTGATCTGTTCATCATATTCGAACCCCTGCTAGTGTTTCACATTGTAAGGCACTAAGGGTCTGTACCTAACTTCAATTTCATACCTAAGGAGTGGATTTTGTGGTGGATTGAAATTACTCGCAGCCATAACCAAGGAATCAATCATTCAATTTCCTTCCCTTGGTAAGAATTGGACTTTAAATGAACACTGTGGTTACTCCGAGATCTCATAATGAAAATCCTCACGACAAAAATCTCCAAAGTAGGAAGTTGTCAATCAAACCCCAAACCTCATTTCTGCAAGCCCTCAGCCGGGGGTGCTTAGTTTGACATTGGTCTTTGATTTGCGTCACTACCAGTTCCGAGTCTCTAAACACAGTTAGGCATTCAATGTTCAAATTATTTGCTGCTTGTAGGCCTAGTAGTAGTGCCTCATACTTTGCCACTTTATTTGTTGCCTCAAATTCCAATTTGAATGAGAGGGGAATCGAGCTACCCTATGGAGATATCAATAGTACTCCAACTCCATTTCCTTCTTTAGAATTTGCACCATCAAAGTACAACTTCTAGACAAACATGCAATCTTTGAGCTATTGATCTATTCTGGATGCAAGTTGTACCTGTGTTTCTTCTAGAATAAAGTCATCCTCTTCTAGCATTAAGTAGGAGAGGCCCCTCTCATTCCCATACACTAGAGAATTGTTTGGGAAATCAACTCTCATGACTGTTTTGAAAAACTTTGATTCCCTGTACAATCACCTTTTTTCTTCACCAAGGATGGGAATGGTAGCATAAGTAAGATCCAGTTTGATGGAACCTCCAACCTTTGATGCTCAAGATCTAGACAAAAGCATAGCGAACCTTGTAGGGATATCAGCTACTACAATGTCCATCACTACACTTTTCATTGAGATTTTGGCCAAATTCACCACCAAGTCCTTTATCACACCCAAACGCCTTACCCTTTTAGAGTCAAAAGAGTAGAGGTCTTTGTAAGGTCTGGTTATATCTAGGCCTAGTTGCTCCATTAATAATAGTGGCATTAAATTGTGAGAAGCGCCTGAGTCCAACATACAATTATGGAGTAGGAGGTCATGGACCACTAGAGTGACATAGAAAGGCGGTGTGAAGGGGTCTTATTCTTCAACATCAGGTCCAAAGACGACCATTGGCCTTTCTTCTTGGAGGTTTAAATTTTCAGAAGGTTGGCCTGAAGCAGATGGAAACATGAATTAAGAAACTTGGGCCTTATAGGTGGGTTGTTTTAGGAGTTCCAATAACAAGACCGAGATCTTGACTTTCTCAAGCTCTTTTTGAAGATTAAAGATGGCAGGGCCTTTTTCTGTAGTGGTAGCTCCTACCAACTCCTTTTCCTTTTAATAGATGGCATTTGAAGGGGGAGGTGCTTTCTCTTCTTGGAGGGCTTTAGGCTTATGGAATTTTGGGTCTGAGGACCCCTTCTTCTTTTGAATAATCGTCTCTAAAAGCCCTTTTCCCTTATCGGTTAACATAGGAGGCTCTAGGGTGGACATACCTTCATTTTAACCTTGCCCCCTCGACCTCTTTCTAGATGAACGCAGATCATATTTCTTGTGCAATTGAGCCTGCATGAAATCAACAAACTGCTTACAGTAGCCATCGATCTAGTCGTCATTCAACGTTGCATCAATCTCCTCCTCTTCTTCGTATGTTCAGCGTTCTTGTTCTTCATCAGAGAAAGAGGAATACAAGTTCCCCTGAACTTCATTTGCATCTGGTGTTTGTTCTTCTAGATCATCTTCTATATATAGTGGAGTATGAATGTGATCTTGTTGCTCTTTCTACTCCCTTTGTAGTAACTGTAGGGGAGGCCTTCTGTATTGGGGATTGAAATCTCAATTATCAGCCATAAAGTTCTGTCGTTGAAGGCTTTTATTTTCCATCTCCATTTTGGTAAATTTGTTTGATAAGTTCTTTATCAACTTATCCATCTCCTCTATTATCTGTTCTTGAAATTCTCTTCCTTGACTTGAGGAAGTTGCCTCCTTTTTTCCATTTTTCTTCTCTCCGGGGTCAGATCTGCCTCTTGACTTCCTGGTTGAGGTAAAATTTGCTTCTACCTCGAGAACATAAGCTTGAATCTAGTATAAGGAATGAGACTTCCTCTCTATAAGTGTGAAGCCAAACTTTGTTCAAAGGTCCCAACAAAAACTACTCGGGCAGCGACCTGTGGAATTTTATTCTCAACAGGTAGATTATTGTACAATTTATTAAACCTTTTTATAAAAGTTGAGATATCCTCATATGAATTCTTATTCATAGCATTAAACTCAGTAAGAATGTATCCATGGTCTCTCTTCTCTCCCCATTTATGCAAAAACGAATTCTCCATTTCTTCCTAAGTGGTAATATAATCATTCAATAAGGATTTCAACCATTTCTTGACTTCCCCATCCAAAGATTGGATGAAAATCCTCAACACTATGTCCTGGTGCTCAACATTCAAATTTTCTACAAAGGCACAGAAAATTTCAGTGTCTCCATGCCGATATGTTAGATTCTTTATTAAACCTAGGCAGGAGCTTGAGATAGTTCTATGGCATAGCATTTAGAGGTTGACGCAAGTCTAAGGGAGCATATTTGTTCAACAAGAAACCTGAGACAACCATCTGGATTAGAGGTGGTGGTGTGTGATTTATTGGGGGTCTTTGAAGTATGATCAATTGTGAGACAACTGCCTAATTGTGGAATGAGAAACTGTTCACACTGTGGATAGGGCTACTTTGGAGTATATCTTTTACTTGCTCAACTTCAGGGAGAGGAAATGAGAGAAAAGGGGTGTTGACTGAGACTTCTTCTTCTTTGACTTATAGGGACGCAATGTTGATTAGATAATCACTTTTTGAAGGATATACCAAAACTTTGGGAGGAAAATCAGAGTAATGAATTATGGCATTCTATGAGCTGGATGAGGATGTTTCAGGAAATGAAGCGACAATAGCACCAATATTTGGGTTTTTTCCTTCCTAATCCTTATGAATATGATTCTCTCTGGGTCAGATACAAGTGGTGTTCTTTGCTGAGATGTATCTGAGCAGGTATGGGGCCTCTCATAAGCCAAAATGATCAAATAAAAATATGGACAATGGAGTTGCTAGGGTGTTTATAATGAAATTGACAGTTGAGTGGCCAAGGTGAGAGATCTTCAACCCACACTTCCCTTGCTCACTTGACAAAGGGAATGTAAAGGATTTAAGGTACCTAGGGGGAGAATTCTCTAATCCATTCCCCGACAACGACGCTAAAAATATTTTGTAGCTTTTTCTATCATCTGGTGCACAAGTGCTTTAAGAAATATGGAAGCCTCCTAGAGACAGCCTCTGGGTTGATTGTAGACTAGTTCCTAGGACATATTAAGAGAGGAGTGATTTGAATATTATGAGTAGGGGTTTCTGTTGCACTCCAATTGTTAGTTGGTTTGAAAAATATAATAAAGGGGGTTTGGTTCAAGTGTCTTTCATTAAGGTGGACTCAAGAAAATACATGGATCTGAATACACAGGCAGTAGATCTTGTTAATCTCAAAGAAAAATGACTGATTCTGGTGGCCGACACACAACAACAAGCAGCCTTTACTATTTGGCGTTGTAATAACATGAAGAGGAGAATGGAAAGAAGGGAATTTGATGCAGAGGGCTGGGTACAAAGCAAAATCCTGAGCATCAAGCTCCAACATAAGTATCAAAGAATGAGGAGGTGAATTGGTAGAATTTGTGGGGCGCAAATTAAGATTTCATACTCTATATCTCATGGACACACTTGTCACTGATTACCAAAAGTAAAATTGTGATCATAAAGGTACTGTAATCTATCAAATAAATCTTGTAAATCTTTCAATAACACATGGACTATTACTCCTCAGCAGCATACATATAACAATGAGAGAGTGAAACTTGCAACTTCTTTACACAATTTTAGGAGAAGAAAAACATACATGAAGTGAAATACAAAGAGGAAAACATACTGCTTATTGCTTTGATAGGAATCAACATAATAGTTTCATTAATCCTCGAAGATCGTTGCAAATCACCAGCCCATATACATTCAACACTTATCGCTCAAAACTCTCATGAACAGACAAATAGAACCAATGTGGAACCATGAAATTCGAGCCCCTTTCTTGCACAATTCAGGAAATTCTCTTTAGCGTTTTTTCCTCCTTTTTTTAAGGAGACAAAAAGCTTTGTAAAACTATTACAAAATGTCTTGGCCTGAGCTCCAGCTCAAATGATTGCAACATAATGATTCCTTCTTTAAAATACATTCATAGCAGAATAACAAAATACAAAACACGGGAAAAAACTGAATGGTGGCTATAGCCAAAATATCTCCGCGCCACTTCCTCCGATGGCCTTTGATCAAGGCACATATTTTCCACAAGGTGCCTCTTTATGTTACTTGGCCAGTCTCCCTATCGCTTTCCGCCTGAAGTGAATGAATTTCCCATTTTCTAGAGTTGGGAGCGATCAATGGTGATGACCTCTGCGCTGCTCGAGAATCAAAGCTGCGCACTCATCCATCCCTCTAAACTTCTTGAATAACAATCTCGGGGTCAGATGCACCCAATAACACTGCCATATCGCTACATCGAAGATTCTCATTATTGGCACTTTATACTTAAAAACATTGCAGAACAGGTGAGTTTTCGGGATCCTTTGGCCCCCTTTGTTTTAACCCATTTTTGCGTTTCTCTTCATATGACCAGGTGCTTAGCCTTAGGGAGCCATGGCCCTTTTGTTCCTGTTTGGGGGCCTTTTTTCGTTGTAAACTGCATAGTGCCCCTTTTAATTTCCTTTAGCGACCATGTGTTGGTTGAATATCAGAGCCCCCTTATCGGCGATTTCCAATCGGGGTTTTACTTTGGGAGTTGTGACATGCTCGTATCTTCGATCGCCGATAACCCTCTTCATTTATCCCTAGCCTCGTGCCTTTGGTTCTTTGACTCTTCTCGCGATTGTGTTCCAACCCTATATCAGAGCCCCTTTATTTGCGACTTTGAAGTATGCGCTACTATAATGTGCCGATATCCATCAACCTCCGATATGCGATTACTGATGTGATGCCATTGCTGCCACGTGGCACTTCCCGAGTGGTGGCACGTGTCCCCGGATATGCCCCCAGAGGTCCCCTCAAACAACCAAAATAGAATGCCACGTGGCACTCTGTACTGCCACATCATGCTTATCGAGACCAACCAGAAGCTACCACACGTCCTACTGGAGGAGAGAGAAAAGGGCCTGTTTGCCCTTGGTTTTGCAGGGAAATCCTTTACAAATATATTTTTGGGTCCCTCGAAAATTTTACATTATTGGCACTTGTTCAAGGTTCACGCATTCAAGACTTGCAATCCTTCGATCACCGATGTGCCAATCTACTTGATGTTGTGATGTGCCAATGTCGCACCTTTGACATGAGATACACTGATGTGCTTGTAATTCTGATTTGTGATTGTCTATTGCCGATATGCCTGACTGTTTATGTCCTCCGATTGCGATATCCAATATTCTAGGCTGTTGGACCTTCGATATATCAAAGATCTGATATTTGATGCGCTGATATGCCAGTTCGCGAGACCTCCTATATCATACTTCTGACATTCCTTCTTTCCTTGCGGCTTTAATCTTTGAACTTTAGAAGAACATAACTTTTGATCTAGAAGCCCATTTTTGGACTTCCACATATCGTTGGAAAGCTTGTTTAGAGCACCTTCCAATGGAGAGTGTTTGATTTAGATTTTGAGTCCCTTTGAGGCTTGGGAGATGACTGCAAACTTATTTGCTTTTTTGCACTCTTTTGACAACTGAAAACATATTTTGCAGTATGTGACAACACCGCAAACCATTATATCAGATCGTTATATTAGGTTCCTGAGCACATTCTAGTCAAGCCTCTGGACACTATTGGTCACCAAGCTCACCAAGTCGATTGCATTCCATCCCCATACTGATGGCCAAACGGAGGTCATCAATAAGATGATAGTGAAAATACTCCACATGTATAACTCTAAGCATCCACTAACCTGGGATGAGAGTCTTGCCTATGTGCAACACAGTTATTATAGAGCTCTCCACAGCTCGAGTGGTCGTAGTCCCTTTCAAGTGGGTCTAGGATTTCAACCATTGTGTGCGATTAATGTTGCCATGTCTTGACTACACAAACATAATCCACACATGTATTGTCCGAGGCTGATAAAGCACCCAGATTTATTGAACGCATCCAACACGTCTGCCAATAGGTTCACTACATGGTGAAGTCAAATGCCAAGTAAAAGTAGTGACATGATCAACATTGTGTGCCATAGAAGTTTCAAGTGGGCGACAAAGTTTGGTTGCATTTATAGAAAAAACACCTTACCAAAGCCCATTAGAAGCTTAAACCACTTCGATATGGGCCTTACATCATTACCAAGGTTGTGAGAGACAATCAACATTCCCCCATTACTTGGCATGGACCCAATGTTAAATGTGGAACACTTTCGACCATACTTTCCACCATTACTGGACACATTAGACATTGCAGAACAACTCACACAAACAGAGTTAAACCTATACTGCATGGAACATGCCACAACTAATCGGATCATGGACACACAGATGAAGAACACTCACTAGTAGAAGATCCAACTATATCGGGTTGTGAAAGCTGACCAACTCCTGCACCAAGGTGAGTGGCTCACCAAGGACCAAGTTCAGCAGAAGTTTCCCCATCTCATGGAGGCACTCAACGCAATGGGGACCATTGCTTCCTAAGGGGGGAGGAATGATCTAGGTGCATATTGGTGGCCACATGCCTATTCCACCTGAACCAACACCACTATCTCTTTCAATTTTTCAGTTTCCTTAATTGTAGCACAATTTACTATTTTTGATAATGCTTCATGTCCTGAACTTCCGGAGCCGTTTTGAGGTCATAAACGACATTTTTTTGGGAAAAATGGGAAAACATGATCCCTTGACTTATGTTTGCATTCAAAAGTTGTATTCCACGGATAGATCTTTCGAACAAGGTATTATGCGTGTCAAATGGAGATCGTATGCCAAATTTACGACCCCGAGAAGTTGATGTACCAATTCATCCAAACGCGGCCCATAGTTTCGACACTTCATCTCCTAGGGTTAGGTTTTTGGATGCATAGGGTTTTCCATTATTTTTCAATAATAAGTATGCCTTTGAACCTCATTGTAACACAGTTCAGAGGCATGTAGCTACCACATCTCTTCTCAAAGATAAGCTACGATCGCTCGAGCTAGTTTATTTCCATTTTGTATGTAAGCATATTTTAGTTCTTTGATATTAATGAAATGAAGTTTTATTCTTGCTGCATCTTTGTGTTTATGTTTATATCTATATTTTGTTGCGTTCCTGCATAAGTTCGGATCACGTTCTAAGAAAAAAAAATTATAGAACATGTAAATGATGATTAATTGTTCCTTAGCTCATCTAGAGCAGTGTTGGATGTTGATGAAAGCAGATTTTTTTTTACAAAACTATGAGGTTTATATAAATTAAAATTTGATTAGTGCATTTGTATATGATGTTTGGATTAATTTGTTATATTATCAAGTTTCTCATCTCTTCATTATAATTTTTAATTATCCATATATTTAATCAGTGGTGTAACATTTCACAACAACATTGGATAAGAAAATATAATAAATTAAAATGTATTTTTGATATATATCAATAAGACGCACTTTGTCTCACAAAAGGGGATTGCTATTGGTAACCCCTTGTCTTTCAATTGTGACACTATGTCCATTACATTAAACAAAATGTATGGTTTTTACAGACAATTATTTCAAAAAATACAATAGGTTGCATTGATATTTGAATATATCATCATTCTTCGTTGGAACTGTTGTCAGTGCTTGAACTACTTCCATGACTTGGGTTATTTGGAGGAATGCTTCGTTGATTGCATCGATTGTTTTAGATTCTTGATCTTGTTCCATCTGCAAACATAAAAACAATGTGTAATGAGTGTATCTACATTGGTGAGAATAATGAAAATTGAAATAAATAATATACATCAATGTAAATCGAATAACGATGTACCATAGAAAGAAGTGAATCATAAACTATGCACAAGGTTTCAAAACCAAGTCTCATGCCTTGTTACAACAAATATTCTGCTAGCATAGTTCCATACTTTGTTTCCTGCATGTTTTAAACCCCATTATATATCATAGATTTAATATAAAGGATTTTTTTGTTCCATCACTTATAAACTCATAGAAGTAAAAACATATAAATACTTAAAAATTCCACAATTAATTTTTGATATGCCAACATATACTCACAACCCATATTTAACGCAATTTCAATCAATTCTTTTGATGGATCTTCTTTGTATGTTATCACTTATTTGAAGACATTCAAGGGTGGTTGCTGTAAAAAAAAATTTAAAATATACAAAAATGAAACCTTGAGTTTTTATAACGAAATATTAACAATTACTTAGAAACTTTAAAATCAACCATTTTCTTCTTTGTAGTCATGTTTTATGTGTTGAATGAATTCCATTTTGCTTTATTTTCTGTAAGAAAATACTTGAAAATTAATATTTAATGCTAAATTATTTTTTTTATATGTACAAAGTCAATCATGATTACATACATTTGAAGCATGTTGTTGTTGAGATGGTTCCTCCTGTGATGAAATTATGTCCATTTCTTTGACCATCTCCTTGTACATTTTTTTGAACATTCCTACTGACATGTTTCATATATCAGTTAATTGATCATTTGGGATTTTCATAATCTTCCTGAAAAAAGTAATAAACTATTTTTGTATTGATATATGAAAACTAAATATAACAAAATTGATATTAATAAATTAATGGTTTGTAGTAATATATACATATATATCTAGAAAATCATTTTAATTAGGAATATTACCTTTTGAATGATTTTTTTTTGTTGTTGTATGCTTTTTCTATTGCAAGTCTGACATGTCTCATTGACCATTGCTCTTGAAATGCTTCTTATACTTTATATATAATTTGGTTCTTAAAATCATTGGATTGATTTTTGTATTGTAAGTAGAACATACATCTATACGTTCGTTCTATGGACACTTGGGATGGAATCCATGGTTGTCGAATAGAGCTCTGAGTTGTGAGTGGGGATAAACGTAAGCATAAGCACTTAATATTTGGAGAGGGTTATAGAAGAAGAAGACTTTTTTTAATGTCCATGAAGTTAAAGATAACCTATAGGACAAACTGCCTCGCCATATGATTTCTGCATCCAGTCCTTTTCCTATGAAATGTGAGAATCAATGCTCCTAATTTCTCAACAGTGCCCTTGTTGAATAAATTATCCCAAGGGCTAGCTCTCAAGATATTTACAAAATTGTACCTATTGTCTTTGAAGGCCGCACATTCTAAAATGAAATGATTTTATGTTTCCACTTTTCCGGTGGTGCAAAAAATACACACTTTTTCTCCCCAAACTTCTTTTGGCCTTTTTCAATGCCTTATTTCACACCGAAGTTGATGAGAGTTAGTTCTTCCCTGAGCAATTAGAATTTTGGCTCTCCATGAAATATTGGCCCCTATGTATGCTTTTTGATGATGATTACATGTGGGATTAAAATCTTAAATATATTACTTTTTCTTTCTCCCTAGTTCTTTATCCCAAGTATGCTTGTGGAACTTATCCACAAGAAAAGTATTTATCTCTTTACTATTTACGAGGGCACATTTTCAAGTGAATGCCCCATTTACTAAACAATTTGTTATTTTAAATCATACAAGTTTTCTTTATTTTACAAAATATGTCATTGAAGACAACCTTAGGCCATCTTCCCTTTTCCATTTAATCATTTTGTTTAAAAATATATTATGCGTTGCACCATAGTATTTGCTTCAATGGGAGTAGCACCCACTTCACTTAGCAAGATATCATAGGGAACTGAACTTTTGTTTTTGAACTTACTTGTAATCAAACATTTATGGATTTTCTCATTTTGCTTCCACTGCAAGTCAGATGTACTACTGGGCCACAATTCACATCCATATAGAACCATTGGAATCACTCAAATCCCAAAAAGGGTTTGAGTGGTCTTTCATTCCCATAACTCTAGGTTTTTGCACCTGTTTTGAAAATCATAGAGTTCTTTCGAACCTCCCAAAGTTTATTTTTTTTCCTGCAACCTTCCCAACTTAGATTTCTATTGAAGTCAATTCTGAGGTATTTGTAATTTACAACTTCTTCAAGTGTATTTCCTTCAAATTATAACTTATGTTGACTATGTTTTCTTTTGTTAGAGAAAACCACCACTTTTGTCTTGCTAATACTGACTTGCATCCCCACCCTTCTATTGAAATGTAACTAGTGTTGGTCTTCATAATTATTATATCATGAATTAATGTAATCACCATACTTATCAAAATAAAAAAAATATATATATTTCTTTTTGTGAAAGAAAAATTATCTATACATGGGTTTCTTGCCCATGGTTTTGGTCCTAGGTTCTGCACCCATTGAGTTCTCTAGGGAGTCAAAGTCAAAGTTATAATGTAAAACCCACATACGGGCTCTTGTATCAAAGTAAAGAAACATATTTTTTGTCATAAAAATGTTTAGAGACTACCTAAGAGATCGGGTCGGCTAGCCCTAAACCTAGAAGAGGCTTGAGGGCCCACTTAAATGACTATATATCAGAGAGGAATTTGTCCTCAAAATACATACTTATGCATTCAACTTTCTCAAGAATATCCGAGGCATAATAGAAGTGTGAAAAGGAGGAAGAAGGACATCGAATATAGAAGATTGTTTTATTATTGGATTTTTTGTTTATCTCTCATTAGAGAAATTTTGAGGTCTAAAATGGGCCTCCTAAGGATATTATAAAATAATAATGGAAATAATAAAATAATATTAGATTACATATGCCTTTGCTTTAATTTTCGGTATGAGAGAGAAGCACAAATGTCCTTTCCACATCATCATATGATGAAGACATGGTGTGTCACTATCCTTGGTGACCAGGACTAATATTGACTAATGACATGGACCTTCTTCAGTGGTGACATGGCTGCCATTCTTGTACTCGTTCTTCACACTGCCTCTCATCATTGATGCCTTCACCCTCCAAAGGGTGTTTGATCTTGGAGTCTTTAGGGTGCTTCAATCATCAAGCTTTCACTATGTTCTTTGTTCTTTGGTTCTTCCCTTGATTGCATTATCTGCCCAATCTCCCTCATGTGTGATTTCCATGTCATTTTTGGAAAACTTGTAACTGTAATCACTCATGACAAACAACCATCAGCCTGAAAATCTCATATTCTAGCATGTTTTATGCAGATTTTATGTTCATTCCTTTTCAGTGCACTTAAAAGGGATAAGGAGAGCTTCTGGGCACATTGGCACACTTTGAAGGGCTGACGGGCTAAAGAGGGAAAGCTTCACGACTTCAACATGTGCCCTTGCGCTCAAGGGAGAAAGGAAATCAAGACAGGGCGCATGGCGCAAGTCTGAAGGATAAAGGAGGAGGCTTTATGATTCCCAAGTGCGATGTGCGCTCAAGGGAGAGAAGGAGGGCGTAGGGCACACTCCTCAAGGGAGAAAGGAAATCAAGACAGGGCGCATGGCATAAGTCTGAAGGATAAAGGAGGAGGCTTTATGATTCCCATGTGCGATGTGCGCTCAAGGGAGAGAAGGAGGGCGTAGGGCACACTCCTGAAGGCTGAAAGGGAAAGGCTTCAAGCCTTCAGGATGTGCTCAAGAGGCCTAGGAGGGCGCATGGTGCAAGCCTGAATGCTGATGAGTCATGCCTTCGGAGTGTGGTCATGCACTCAAAGGGTCCAAGAGGGCACATGGCACAATGTGGAAGGATGAAGTGTTGAGCTTAAGGCCTTTAGGGTGCACTCATGTGCTCAAGGAGGCGGCACTTCTTCGTGTCGAAAAAGTGCGCTCAAAGAAAGACTCGGTCTCTTGAAGGGCGCTGTTTGGGACAAGGAAGGGTAAAGTGCTTAAGGAGTGCACACTACACTCTTGGAGGGTGTATGGCACACTTCCAAACAATGAAGGATTCCTGATCAAGGCTTTAAAGTGTGCTCATGCGCTCTTGGCCTTAATGGGTTCGCTTTGAGACCAAAATTTGTCTAAGTGAGGATGATAGGACGAGAGGTGAACAAGATGAGTTTAGACATAAAACCATGGTTACACATACCAACTCATTGAGAAAACTTAGACAATCTTGAACAATGATAAATATACATCAAAACGTGACTTTGTACACATTTCCCAAGTACAATGAGTGAAGTGTGTATGACTATGACCCAAAAGTGTTGGTTTACAACAACAAATATTTCACGACCATGAAATGCACCTAAAGATGTTCTAACCAATGTGACGACACTTGAGAACATAGAATAACATGAGATGGCACTTGATGATAAAGGAGATGGTGATAGTAGGTTCCAAAATTAGAATGTAGTGAAATTTTGTAGGGCGTTGTAGTAGCGACAACAAACCTATGTTAGACCTCAAAATTTCTCTAATTCTCTTTGGTAGCTGAATTCTCTGTGGAAGGACAGATTGCCTCCGATCAGAAATTGAGAAGGAACATATTTTGTGTGGGTGGCTGGCCTGGTCTCTTGGTGGATGGTCTAGTGTCTTGGTCTTGGAAGTCTTCATTGAAAATTCTATAATAAGGAGGTCTTTGGGTTGTCCCCCTTTGGAGGGGTTTTTGCCTGTCTTGGAGCCTATTTCCTGTGTCTCTCTTTGTTTTCATTGTGATCTTCTTGTTGGCATTTATTTTTATCATGAAAAGAAATAATGATGATGATGATCAAGTGATAATATATCTCAAGTAAATGTTAATGTTAAAGAGAAATCATGTAATAAACTAACCCCAATGAATGCCCTAGATTTTTCAACATGGTATTAGGGATAAGGCTTTGAATATAGGGCAGAAAGAAGATCAAGTTTGGCTTCAATCCATCTCAAGAAAACTAGTTACCCTAAGCCAAATCTATGGAGGAAACTAAGACAGATTTCTAGGCAAATTATCAAGCCGTAATTGCAAAGATAGGTCCACTCTCTACTATACAAATTTTTAAGATGGTTTGAAGGAAACTTAATCTAAGTTTTCCAGAAACCGATTTGGTAAAGAAGAATCCCTCTCAAGACCTCTCTCATTGGCAAGAAAATCGAACTTTTTTGGGCTTCTCCATTAGCACTAATCTATGATTATAAACCACAAACCTATCCAAAGGAGATCGAAGTCATAAATAGCTCTGTTTCTATGAATCAAAAGGATGAACAATCCCATCAAAGGAATATACATTCTCTGGTATAAGAGCGAAAATCAAAAGTAGCTTATCAAAGTATATAAAATCCTCCACACCTCTTAAGCTATCTCTAGAATGTATATCCTATTTCTGTTTTGGGTATTAGAAGGTGTCAAAAGCCTATCTAGAAGCCTTTGAGAGAAACAAAATCATCTATGGTATGGTTCTGTGCAGACATATGCTATAGAAGAAGTATCAAAATTCTTTTCACCAGGGCAAATCATTAGTCCAAGGTAGATTTTATTGAAGGGATAAATTTGAAGAATAGTCTCACTGTCAAAGTGAATCTCATCAATACAAAGTCCTCTCTATGCCTTAGAATAAAGTCCAAAATTTTTGTGGCATCACTTTATGTATGAAAGAAACATAAATTTATATAAGTATCACAAAATTCTGAAGTACAAGCTGTGTGGTATTTTTCCTATACATAAGTATTATTTCAGAACCAAAATTCTAAGCTTCAAAAGATTCGCCTTTCTCCTATGCATATGAAGTATTGATAAAAGGTTTTTGGTATAGTCTCAAAATAGATATGATCTAAAAAGTTACAGTTACTCTTGACACAAGGAGCCAAGACCTCGTGTAGAAATTGGTTACAAGCTTCTTCATAAGCCCTGGGCATTTGAAAGTAAAAAGGAATATATATGAAAAGGGAATCCAGGCCTTAAGAAAAAAAGAGTATTCATCTAACATCAGTCACAATCATTCGCTGACCTATGGAGATAGTATAGGTCTCTTTGGTATAAGATCCATATTTCGTGCCTTCTATAGTAATGTGATCAACGCACACACACACACACAATTGAAACTACTCATATCATTTGAGCTGACCTGTTGAGATTTTGCAAAGAGTTACAATGGCAATCAATGAATAAGGGTCTATATAAGGTCATGTTGAAAAGGAATGGAAGCTATAGGTAGAAAGGTGAAGTCACATCTTTGTGACAGTGACATTATAAAGTACTAGACTGTTTTTGAATAGTTAATGCTTTGTGGAAAATTCTTGGGCATAAGAATAATTATTGCATCTGTAGTTGTCAGTCCTGTAAGATTTGTGAGGAAGAGTAGTTTGTTGGTATTGAAGAAAGCAACAATATTGAGGCAGTAAGTAAGGTCATAATGTTGTGATAATGTTTTCTTTTAAGGAAGGCCCTGTTTATCTCAATTTTGTTCCGTCGTGGGAAAGTAATATTGTTGTTGACAACAAAAGAAGTTTCGCCGACTATCATCGAGCAAACTTCAAGAAATCATTAGGTAAATGGTATGTTGTTGCAGACAACTCTCTGAGATTTGTGCCTCATTGATAAAAAAGAAGAAAGGAGTTGTAGTACGATGGAGCAGGAAAAAAAATGAAGAAGGTTATCTTGAGTTGATGAACACCTTGAAAGAAAAATCAATGAAGAAACCATGACATCCGAAAGTGCAAGCCATTGTAAGTATGTAATCATGAGGTATGTATGGCATATTTTTGTTAAATGTCCAACATGAATTATAGTAGGGTTGATTGATTGTATAAGGTATGTTAAAATTATTGACACTAGTAAAACCATAGTCATAAAGAAACCCTAACCTTGTTCCCTCATAGAAACCCTAACCCTTGGTCCTTAGGGTGTATATGCAATCTAGGTCTCATGTCAAGTAGGCATGGATAAGGTTGGGACCCTTCGTTTAGGGTTGGCACTTGAAAACCCTAGAAGTACAACCTTTAAGTTTCATGGTAACCTTAGATTGATAGATTGATATTGTGATTTTGTTATTGTATGCTTTTCTTGGGAGTACTTGTCTTGTCGCTGTAGGTACAGGAAGTAAAGGAAGGAGGATGGGTAGATCTTATGTTTTGAAAAGCATGATGAAATGAGGGAACTTTAAGGACCCTTGTATCCTTGATATATTCATGATATAATTGTGCAACTGTGGATGCCTGGTAAAGTTAAAGACAACATACGAAAGAATTTATAAGCCTGATATAACAAACAACTAGCTGATATGAATATTCTGCTGCAAGCAAGGATCATTTATGGATCCCCCTTTGTGATGACATAAAATGAGTTCTTCACCATGGAAGAATGACTATGATGATATCATTGTCTTTAAGCATGCCTCATAAGAAGCTTTTTGGTTCAAGTTGTAGCACAATGGAACTCATCCTAGAAATGAAGAACAAGGCTAGATGACTAGTTGAGATATGTTCCGCAAAAGGCTCCGATGAAAATTGAAGACTATGAAATTGATAAAGACTTGATATGTTGTTAAGTTCCGCACAATCCTACTATATGGAGAAGTTTCACTTTAAAGAAGGATATGATGAATCCATTGGGTTGCTACCTTGATACTTAGTCTAAGGAAGCTGATGTACATCATGATATCAGAGATGATAGTAGGTTGCAGATAGTTTGATGATCGTGTCCTAGTAATATCTCTTTACCAATGTTCAAGAGGGAGCCATCTTCGAGCTCGATAATGATTAGCTTGTGAATATGCAAGTGATAAAGATGATGTCATGATTAAGGGCCATCATAAAAAGGCAACTTTGATTTGATGTTCATTTTGATTTTTGAAATCATGTGGCTGGGTTGGGTTGAAACAGGACTATCAACAGAGGGTTGTAGAAAGTTACCTACAACTAGTACTCATGTGTTTGGTGAAAGATCCTGAGAGAATCATGACTTGGAAAATGTAGTTGTATGAAGAATAACTAGATGTGGACTAGAAGATCACTTTCTGATAAAGAAAACGATGTCATGACTATTGGTTCAACCCTATGGTTTGTTGAAGGAAACTGATGGATGGTTGATGCCTTATAAAGAAGATCTAGAAGATGAAGGCTCCATGATTATGAATATGATGTTCATGACATTTGGAAGAGGAACCCTACAAGCATCTGATAGTACCATGATCTCCACCAAAGAGCAGAGGGTTGTTGTTGGAAACAAGTCCCTAGTTAAGAGGAAGCTTGGAAAAGTCCCTGGTTACGAGGGAGCTTGAGTATATTCCTTTTTATAGGAATGATTATATCCTCCCTAGCTGAGAGGGAGACATAGACATCATTCTTGTCTTCATAATATGAAGAAAGAATGGAGGATTGGGTAAGCATATAGTTTCTGATACTCTTTGAGGATGTGGTAGGGCATCCAATAGGCAAGAGTAGTCGAAGAGGAAATTCCTTGAGGATGCGATATTCCAAGACATGAAAAATAATAATAGGACATACCTTATGAACATCTGAATGGGGTATGTGCCTTGAGAGACAATGATTTAGGTGTCTATAAATAATTGGTCTCGCTAGCATTGCGATATGATCTCATGGAGAGATATAGTTGTTAGTCAAGACCTTGCTATGTGAAAATGTTGGTTGATATGTTGAGATGCATTGATATAAGTTAATGCAATAACTTTGAGATGGCTTACCAATCCGAATCTTCTTATGAGAACTTTTCAATGGAAGTATTGTCCTTCTACCTATTGTAAATTATGAATACCTCCCTAGTTAAGAGAGAGTGTTAAAATGTAACAAGTGTAAGTATTCATAATTATGATGTCATGACTTTATGCAATCATTGTGCTTGTCAAAAGAAAGAAAAGAAAATATTTATTTTTGTAAAAGAAAAATTATCTACACACGTGTTTCTTTCCCATGATTTTGGTCCTAGATTGTGCACCCATTAAGTGCTCTAGGGAGTCAAAGTCAAAGTCATAATGTAAAACCCCTAGAAGGGCTCTTGTATCAATGTAAAGAAAAATAATTTATGTCATGGAAATGTTTAAAGACTACCCAAGAGATCAGGTCGTCTAGCCTTAAGGGTCAACCTAGAAGAGGCTTGAGGACCCACTCAAATGACTATATATTGGAGAGGAATTTGTCCTCCAAAGACATACTTGTGCATTTAACTTTATCAAGAAGATCTAAGGCAAAACAAAAGTGTGAAAATGAGGAAGAAGGACAACAACTATGGAAGATTGTTTTGGTCTCGGATTTTTGGTTTATCTCTCTTTGGCAGCCAAATTCTCTATGGAAGGACAGATTTCCTCACATCCGAAATTGAGAAGTAAGGAACAAATTTTGTGTGGGTAGTTGCCCTAGTTTGTTGGTGGATGGTCTATTATCTTGGTCATGGAAGTCTTCATTGAAAATTATATAAGAAGGAGTTCTCTGGGTTTTCCCCCTTTGGAGGGGTTTCACCCTGGCTTGGAGCCTATTTCCTATGTCTCTCTTTGTTTGCATTGTGATATTCTTGTTGTCATCTATTTTGATGATGAAAATAAATAATAATGATGATGATTAAGTGATAATATATCTCAAGTAAATATCAATGTTAAAGAGAAATCATGTAATAAACTAACACTAATGGATGCCATAGATTTCTCAACACCTTCTACAAAAATGCTCAAGGGAAAGTAAGTGCTCTTGCCAGCCAAGAGAAAATTTAGCAATCAAAATAAGGTCATCTGCATACAAAAGAAGCCTTATAACAAATTTGCCCAAATGGATACCGTCACCACCTTTTGAGTTTATCCACTCTTCAAGTTTGTCAATATATAAACCAAAAAGGGTAGGGACAACAGACACCCTTGCTTGACCCCAATATCACTCCTAAAAATTTCAGAGATGTAATTTGAAGTTTTGATTTTGAATTTCAACTCTTCATATTGCCTATGAATAGTTGATCTAAGATGCATAGGAACCCTAAGTTCCTCCATTTTGTGCCAAAGTTTATCCCTAGGGACAGTTTCAAAATATTTTTGAAATCAACAAAGCAACAAAAGGCGTCCTCCTTAAATGTTATACCAAAATGAATCGTGGAATGTTTAGGTTTGAAACTTGCTTTCCCTTTAGCACATTTATCTCTTTCTTCCACTCACTTGCTAATTTTTTTTCTAATATGCTTCCAAATAGCTTTGCAAAGAACATGTTTATCAAAGGTCCACCGACCATAACATATTAGATGGTTGTATAACTAATGCATGTGATTTGCGTGTTATTATATGCATAATTTTTTTTTGTATCCCATAGGAACCCAACAACCTACCTAACACGTAACTACTAGTAACCACTAAGGTTCTATGACCTGTCCTCCTCTCCGTAAACTGGGTCACAAACAGGGGGATTTGAACCTTGGATCTCTAAGTTTTCATAGATTTCACATTACTTCAATCACCAATTGATTTCCCCCCGGGACGTTATGTGCATAATAATAAATTAGCATAGTTAAATAAATTAAATGACTAATAAATATGGATAACTATCATATAATTTATAGTGTAATTATAAATTTGCATAGCTATATAAATTAAATGGCTAATAAATGTGGATAGACATCAATTAATCATGATAATAGTGCAACCTATATAAAATAATCATTATAGTCTCACATTATAATTTTTTTGTGCAGGGTAAATTTTATATTTCCTTCTAAACTAGAATGTACATATATGTACTATACATCTTAGCTCAATGTTTCACTGAGAAAACCAGACCATAGCCAAAAGTGCATTCTTCATAGAGGCATAATAAATCAAAATGTTCAAAAAGACTAAAATGATGATATATAGACTAAAAATAGGTCAAATAAGCCACTAGGACAAACTGTAAGATCAAAATGAAAAATAAATTGCAACATAGCATAAAGCTTAGTAGATGGATCAAAGTATGTGGCCAACCTAAATAGGGTCTTCATTGTTGCACCGGTTATTGCCTGCTAGGGGAGGAATACCTAGGTGTTTCTCACTGCAATCAAAGCATTGATCTAGGTCTCTCATGTGACGATGTAGATGCTCTAGAGAGTGTAGGATCTATGATTGACCCAGTCCATCAGAATTCGTCCAAAGGGAAATTTCAAGTGACAATATAAGTCGATGGTGTACATGTAATGGTTGAAGCAACCGCGAGTGTGTCCAACATTGGGTACCTAGTCAACTAGTTTTCTGAGAACCTCGATTTCCAAAAGTTGTTGTTGCACATAGACTCCCTTGCATTCCATGTGGCCAATCTCTTCCTGGATGGGACACTTGGTGAGGTTCTGAAACTTAGAAATTGTTTCCTCTAGGTGATAGTGAGTATGAGAGTGACCCTAAGAATCCCACTCTTGATAATAAGTTTCCCCTTGAAGGAAACATACACATTGATGGGGCATCTTGAGAGGTAGGTGAGATTCACTTGAAGAGTGCCCAACAAGGATGATAGCCATAAGAAAACTAGTAATAGGAACAAAAGCATGAATAGAAATAATTGGTAGTCCCATAATGAAATCCATTGATATAACTTCCCATTTAGACTCTGGTATCTCGTGGGGTTGTAATAACCCCGTTGGATGTTTGTGCTCAAATTTTACTTGCTGACACTCTAAACATCTTGCTACAAAGTTTACAATGTCCTTCTTCATCTCCTTAAAAAAAAAAGCGGTTTCAACTCCACACTGATCTTCTTAAAACCAGGGTGTGCCATGTATACGTTGAAGGAAATGTAACTAGGTTCGGTCTTGATAAATGTACTTATTCAAGAAAAAGGAATATTATTTTTATAATATATGTCCATGAGTTTCTTGCTCATTGAAATAGTTCTAGAACATATTAAAGTGCTATAGGTGAGTCAAATAGTAAAAAGAAAATGTTGAATAGCTTAAGGGCATGTTACGCCATGTATGATTATGTATTAGGGTCAAGAGAATACCTCCAAGAAAAGTCAAGTCTCCTCCTATGCAAAGGTGCCATCAAATAATCTCCTTCAAGCATGTTACACCACCAAAGAAATCATCCGAATTTTGCATAATAGTCGACCTACAAACAGTTAACACGTCGGCCTTCTAGTCAACCTAAAAGGAGGGGAAATCCTCTATAAATAGAGGTTGTCCAATCCATTATAATGCCAATCAAGAGCTCTAAAATCCGAGAAGAGAAGAGGCTAAGAAAAGGATGAAGAATAGGTCCTTTAGGACAGCGAAGGAAGAGAGAAGGAAGCCAAGGTGGAAGCGACTGTTTTTCTAGGGTTAACACAACCACACGTGCAACAAAGGAAGGGTTTTCTTGCGGTCATAACAACAAAAACCCACAATGACATATCTCTCTATTTTGGGCTAGCAAACAAGGCCTATAAGGCCTTCCAATCAAGCGAAGAGGAAGGGCACTCAAGCGAGGAAGGAAAGAGGCCACAACAACAGGTAAACCACCACATGTACAAGAATTTAGGGCTTCAAGACAATCATATCAAGTCTGCACCTATAACTTGAAGAAGGAGCTCATTTGGTGAAGAAGAAGGAAGGGATCATAACAAGAAAAGGGACTCATCAAAAGTTGTCTCTTCTAGAGCAAGTCTAACAAGGTCTATCAACAGTTGAAAGAAGAATGAAGTGTTGGAAGAAGGAAGACAAAGTGCTGGAAGGAGAAGGACAAAGTGTCGGGGAAACAAAGTGCATGAAGGAGGAAGAAATTGACTTGTGCTTGGAGGATATTCTTATCAAGGGTCTAGGGTTTGACATTGGTCATAAGAAGCTTCAATAAGAGAAAACTTATAAGAAGCTTCAATAAGAGAAAACTTACTAAAGGGTTTTCCTCTCAAGAGAAGAGAGGTTTTGGCCCTGGCAGGGAGCCAACATCTTGTGTTCTTGTTTTTATGTTTTTTAAAGCAGTTTGATGGAGAACACACACATGCCACAATAAGAAGAAGAAGATTAAGCTAACAAGAAAAGTAAAAATAATCCACAAATTGTTATCAAGTCAAGAAGAATCACACTACTCTTATTTGCCCTAGATTCTTCAACATGGTTTCAGAGCTAAGGTGACACATCAAGGAAAGGGAAACTCAAGGATACTCATCAAGGAAAGCCATCTAAAAGGTTGAAGCATCAAGCTAAATCTACTCAAGGAAAAGAGGGCCTATCACCTTTCATTCACCAACAAATACTACATAGCAAGAAGAAGAGCCTTACATAAAGGCACCTTCAAAGAAGAGCAGATTGAAGCAGGACCTACATCAAGCTACAAGTCATCAAGCAAGTCCACTTGGAGAAGGCAACTTGAAGAACATCAAGATCTTAGGAAGGCAAGCCATTAAGTCTTCAAGGAGAAAGAAAATCCACTACATCTCAAAATCTATCAAGTAAGTACATGTCCCCTTCTGAATATACATCGATGTCTTTTTGCAAGAAAAGCAATAAATTGGTAGGTACCAATAACTTTCTTGCATGGAAGAAGAGGACTGGTCTACTTCTCAAGGAGAATGAACTCCTAGAACATGTCAAAGGGAATATCACTATCCCTGCTAAGGAACAAACTCAAGCCTTGGCTAAGTACAATAAGGATGAGACAAGAGCTCAAAGGATTCTAATAAAATCAATCAAAGACTCTCTCATTCCCTTTGTCTCCAAATTTGAGACATCAAAAGAAATTTATGATAAGCTAGTAGAGCTATTCTCGGTATCCACAACTGGAGAAGTAATATCTATAAGGAATGAATTGTACAAGATGAAGATAACAAAGGAAGGAATAACTCCCTACTTCATGAAAATCTCTTAAATGAGAGATCAACTTCAAGAGCTTGGCGAAGTTATGTCTGATAGAGAAATGACAACTGTAGACTCAATGCTCTACCTGAGGATTGGGGCAACTTCACATCAAGCATATATGCCAAGAAGGAAGCAACCACTCTCAGTGAAATGTGGTCTCTATGCAGGATAGAGGACACCAGACTTAAAGCAAAGGAAGATGTGGGATCAAAGGAGCAAGCATTTGCTTCCATAGCGAAGAGAAAAGGGAAATCTCGCAAATTTGGTCCACAAAGAACAAACAATAAAGACATGTCCAAAATCCAACGTTTTGTAAGCCAAGAATATGGACATTACAAAAGGAATTGTCCTAAGCTTAAGAAGGACAATAACAACAAAAGAAAGAGGGAAGCAACTCACATGACTCAAGAGGTGAAAGAAGAAGAAAAGAAGCAAAAGAAGGAAGATCCTTCATATCTCTACTACGACGAAGTCAAACTATTTACTTCAAGTCTTCTTTGAAGGTTTTGAGTAGGATAGGAGCGTGAATAAATAAAATTGCATGGCTAGAAACATCTTCTAGAATCTAGAAGCATGTTGTACATAGAGTTCTAGATACTTAAGAAGAAGTAACATTTTTGATAAAAACAAAGTGCATGGTTAGAAATATCTTCTAGAACATAGGAGCATGATGAACATAGCTCAAGATATTCATGTAGAAGGAGCATACCTAGTATAGGACCTCATCCATGTTAAAAGAAGATTGATCATGATTAAGAATCTTAGAAGACCTCCATCATCAAGAGAAAGGAAACATTTGCAAGGCAAGGGTCTTTAAGATCCTATGATGGAATCTTCAAAAGAAGGTTCATAAACCAAAGTAGATGTCCCATTAGGAGGCTCATTCATGGGATTCAAGGAAAGGATGATATGTAGGCAATCTAAGATGAAGCAAGAAGGGCCACACCAAGGACAACCAAATGTAGCTAAGATGATCAAGGGAAAATCAAGATGAGGTATGTATGCTTCAAAGTTTAAGTCATGTTATCATTGGTATATTATTGAGTCATGGGAATAGTTCTACAACATGATCAAGTATGAAAGAATCTCTTTCACCAAGGACATACTCGAAGGCATGTACTACTTTGCAATGAAGGTCAAGAAAAGAATACGCTCACATAAGGAGTATAATATTGCTGACTAAGAAGCAAGAAGAAATGCTGACGAGTCCAGGAAGCAAGCAATAAAGGAATGCTCTCACAGGAAGCATAAGATGGTTGACCTATCTATCTAAGAAGAAGCAAATGAAGAAAGAGATCAAGCATGTGAAGAACACCATGATCACCGAGAATCACTATCTGACAAAAATACTTTGAAGATATCTCCTGATAGAAGGCAGGACAAATCTGACAAAGGAAGGAGGGACCCTTGACACCTATGAAGGCCCCGGAGATATGAAATATGCAAATCACTGATTCTACTCTACAAAGATGTTGTGATGAAGAAGCCTTCCAACAAAAGAAAAAGCAATGTTGAAGTAATATCAGTATGAAGTCATGATGGGCTACTAGGTCAAAGCATGTAAACAAGTAAGTACGACAAAATATCCATGAGAAATGTATTCCAAAGCATGGACAAATGATAAAGGAGTAGCTAAATGACAAGAAAACCTGATATATGACAAGAAAGCTGCTTTCCATGAAGGAAGCAATGACAGGACAAACCAGGAAGGAAAGTGATTGATGGATGGTGCCCTACTTAGAAGAAGTTCGAACAAAGACTTTAAGACATCAAAGAAAGGAAGGAGATCAAGCAGCTGAAGGACCCCCGAAGAAGAAGTTGTTGATGAATGAAAGAGTCCCTAGTTAAGAGGGAGCTCTGACAAGTCCCTGATCAAGAGGGAGTTTTGGATCACCCCTGATTACAAAGGAGTGACATTTGTGTTTTTCCATCTCATGGGCCATGCACTAGACCAGGACTAACAACCATAAGTCTAGATGAAGGCCATGAATGGAAATGTAGACACAAGATAGACACGACATTCTTGTCTTCACTTGGGAAGAAAGAATGGGAGGATTGGGTAATCATCTGGTATTTGATACTCTTTGAGGATGTGTAGGGCATCCAAGACAAGAGTAGGCAAGAGGACTGATATTCTTTGAGGGCTGGGAACCCAAGATAAGAATAGTCCTAGAAGGTCATACTCAGTGAACACCCCGGTGGGTATGTACCTTGAGAGAATGATGAAGGTGCCATAAATCATTGGTCTCGCCAGCATTGTAGCTCATGATCTCATGAAGAGATGGAGCTATTAGTCAAGGCCTTGCACTATGACAATGTTGATTGATATGATGCCATAACAGATGGATTGCTAATTCGGTTTCTCTTATGTGAATTCTTCAAAGATTGATAATAGCCAAACACCATGTAATGTTGTATGAATACCTCCCTAGTTAAGAGGGAATGTTGAAGGAAATGTAACTAGGTTCGGTCTTCATAAATGTACTTTTGATATTTGTATTTATTCAAGAAAAGAAATATTGTTTTTTATAATATATGTCAATGAGTTTCTTGCTCATTGAAGTAGGTCTAGCACATGTTAAAGTGCTATAGGAAAGTCAAAGTGTCAAAAGAATTATGTTGAAGACCTTAAGGGCATGTTACATTATGTATATTTATGTATAAGAGTCAAAGAAGACACCTCCAAGCAAAGTCAAGTCTCCTCCTAGCAAAGGCACCATCAAAAGAAGCAATGGCACCATTAAAAGCACCTATTGCAGCAATGAACGTCAAGTCGGCCTCAATGCAGCAAGTCAGCCTAAAGGAGGGACAATCCTCTATATATACAGGCTGTCCACTCCTCCAAAGATAACGAAGATCATCTCTGAAATAAGCAAGCAAGTGCAACCAAGTAAAGGGTGGAAACATCAAGTTTAAGGGAGCCTCTAGAGCAGCGAAGGAGGAGGAAAGATAACTGAAGTATTAAGCACTGTTTTAGGGTAAGCTGCAGCCAGACGTGCGAGAAATAAAAGGGTTGATTGCGGTCACTACAACAACAACATTAAGGTTGCTCATCCATCATTATTTGGGCTTCAAACTAGGCTTACTAGGTCTCCTATCCAAGCGAAGAGAGAAGAACCTCAAGCGAAGTTGGAGGGAGCCCTATAACTACAACAAGGACTCTCACACGTGCGAAGATTACGGCTGCAGTGCTGTCACACTTAGCATACCACCATACACCAAGAAAGAACTCGAATGATCTAGAGGAGGAATGAGTATCCTTAGGTGAAGGATATCACTAAGTAAAAGTATCTCTCCTAGAAGATCTACTTACAGTAGAAGGAAGAACGAAGTGCCGGGGAACAAAGTGCCGGAAGGAGGTAGACAAAGTGCCGTGGAACATAGTGCAGAGAACCCTCCAGGTATGAAGAATCAAATGTTGTTTCTGATAAGATAAAAGAGCATTATCTTATATTGGCCCTCTCCTCGATACTCTTTGGGAATTTGGCTTATTGATTGTAGTGCTTCAAGGCACTTCATCAGATAGAAGGGTGCACTCTCTAATTTGGTAGAGATGGAAACAATCGTGGGATTATACTTGGAGTCAATGCCACCTATCCTGGAAAGGGTGTAGGGAATGTTACCCCTCAATTGAATGAGGGTAACTCGATTCATTTACAAGAATCTCTTTTTGTACTTGATCACAAGAAGAACCTGGTGTCCATTTCGGCAATGGAAGTCAAAGGTTTCAAGGTGGCATTCAGCGATGGAAAGGTATGTCTTTGAAAATAGAATTTTCAAAGATGCTTTAATCCTTGAGTTCAGGATTGGCAATTTGTATCGGGTTGCAAGATGGTCCATTTGGGACCATGTCAGTTGACACATTTCTTCTATAGCCCCAGAGATTTGCTTATTAAGGGGCCCTACCCGATGTGAGTGAGATGGTGACAGGGATGCCTAAATTCAAGAAGAGCATGGAGGTACTTGTCCGAGATGTACTGAAGGAATATCTTACAAGGGGACCATTCCCTTCATATAGCAGGTCCATAAGTTTGGAACAACCCAAGGGGTTTGAGATTCATGATCAGGAATCTCATGTATGCAGGTGGAAGAAAGCCCTCTATGGCTTGAAGCAAAACACCCCGGGCTTAATATGAGAGGATTGATAGTTATCTGATGAAGCTGAGATTCACTAGGAGTGAAGTCGATCCAAACCATTGCTTGAAGGTTGTGGATGATAGACCTCTCATACTGGCACCTTATGAGGATGACCTCTTTTTGACAGGTGCAGACCCTCTCATTTGCAAAAGTAAGAGGGAGTTGGATTCCGAATTTGGAATGGTGAACTGCAAGCTCGTGACTACCTCGATGGATCTTAACTTTCAGAAATATGTGGTAGGGATGCCGGACCTGATTTGGGAAATGCCTTTGAGTTTCATAAACTCATTCTGGCATTGATGTTCTTGGTGAACTCATGTCCGGATATATGTTTTGCAGTTAGCATGTTGAGCTCATATATGGTTGAGCCTCACTGGATTGGTGACAAGAATCTTCTGAGACATCGTCGGGGCACAATCTCTCATGGATTGAGATACACTGCCGGAAATGTGAAGCTGCATGATCGTTCGAATGCGGACTAGGTAGGCAGTGTGGAGTATCACATGAGCACTTATGAGTGCTGGTTCTCTTTGGGTTCTGCTTCGATATCCTGGATCAGCAGGAAGCACAAGACAATTGCTTTGAGCACCGCTAAGACCGAATACATAACTTCGAGTATGACCTCGTTTGAAGCTGCCTGGTTGAGGAAGCTCTTCAATGAGCTGTTTGACACATGATGGATACCTCCGTGATCTTCTGTGACAACCAGAGAGGGATTCGACTGTTGAGAAATCTCGTGTGTTATGATCGCTCCAAGCATATAGACATCAGGTACCACTTTATTTGGGATATGGTACATCGATGAGCAAGAAGGCTCCATCGCATTGGGACTGATCTGCTGGTCGCAGACATTCTGTCGAAGCCCCGAGGAAAGGTCAAATTTGTGACTTTCCAGAATGACTTGGAGTCATTGAGAGACCCTCTTATGAGGATCCTGTATGATGCATGCATTGAGCTCGGTGAGCTCGGGGGGGCTTGGGGTACTTGGAGCAACAAGCAACCATAAGGCGACTCACCCTCCCCTAGTGGTGCGCTGTGTACAACGTGAATGGTTTAGCCTTCCCCTGTGATACCCTGTGGCGACTTATGGACAGGATGAGTGGTTCTCCTGTCAAGGCATCCTACCCATGCAGTCTGGGACACATGGGAAGTACCTCTCATTTGGCCAATGAGTAGGGAAATGGGGTTAGGGACCATACTAATACCGATGGACGCATCGTGTATCTACCGTACTCCCTACGTTAGGATGACCGACATTGATCTGGGATCAATTGGAATTGACTTCGGGCCAGTAAGAGTGATATAGCTCACTCTCTTTTAGAACTGATCTGGGATCAATATGAGTGATGTGAGACTCTCTTATGATATTGATCTGGTATCAATGAAACTGACTTCGGGTCAGTAAGAGTGATATAACTCACTCTCTTTTGGAACTGATCTGGGATCAATAAGAGTGGTATGACACACTCTCTTCATATGGGACTGACTTCGGGTCAGTAGAGAATGGTATGAGACATTCTCGATCAATTCTTCTTCTTCATGGTTTAGTAGAGTAGAGCAGTGTAGGGCACTGATGGCAGAGATAGTGCAATCTTGCAGATGGAGTTCTCCCTAGTTGAGAGGGAGTGTTAAATTGGCAACTAGGGCCAAACTCCATGTGGGTCATCTTATTTATGGCAGCTGATATTTTTTTTGGATCCCTCTCATCAAGAGGTGTAGGTTTGATCTAAAGATCATCCGATTTTGATAAGTATTCATGCAGATATGAATTTATTTGTGTTATGGGACAATTCGTCCAGGTCGGCCAACAATCAAATAACCCCCATGTGTGCTCAACGTTTTAGTATAAAAGGAGGTGACTTGATAGTCATTTGTACACACACTTCACTCTTGATTTCTCTCCACTTGTTTTGGGTTTTAGTGGAAGAGAAGTCTAAGAGGAGGAAGCCCTAGACGCAGGAGGAAAGGAGCCTTAGCATGAAGCCTAAATGCAGTCTTATGATGCCCTAGCTAATCATAGTCATGTCCTAATCTAGATGCTGCTTTGGAAGGGTTTGAGACAACCCTTAGATGCAACAAAAAGGGATAGAAGAGGCCCTCATATGCTACCCTAACCTGGTTGTCTAAAGGATGTCAACCCGCAGCCTTAGCAAGGGGGATCTAAGGCCTATATATGTTGCCCTAATGCACAGGTCTATCCTGCCCTAGCCGGAGGTCTATCATGCCCTAGCCACAAGAAGTAGAGGTAGTCTTGCGTGGGAGAGAGAGGGTTGTTTTAAGGCCATTTCAGGTGACAGGATTGTTGGAAGGAGGGTCAAGGAGTTTTGCTAGAGGGTTGAAGCAAGGAGGGATTGTTTTGAGGATGTTTGAGGGTGGGCAAACCCTTAACAAGGTTGTTGCAGGCCTGCGGAAGCTTGTTGTAGCATAACACAAGGATTGAGGGCAGGCTGAGGACTTTTGTAAGGGCTAGAACCGCCCAGGATTACAAGGAAGGGTCTCATCCCCACAAGGAAGGGCAACAACATCACCTTGGAGCAAATCTGGGTGAAAAAGAAGGCTGGCAAAGGGACTGTGATATGCCCTAACTAGGCCTAGTTTGCAGCAAACAAATCAAGCCTCAAAACAGTGAGCTAAGTTATGTTATTTATGACATTTCTTGTAGGTGTTGGATCCTAGACGAGGATCAGATTTGAATCGTGTTAAGGCAGCCTGTGGAAGGCAATGAGATGAGGGCAGATCTCATGATTAGATGCCCTAGACTAGTGACAATTTCCACAGTGGTTGGGCAACAAACTTGGAGTGAGAGTTTGTTGTGTATTGGGTCAAAGTGTTGACTATTGCATGGATCATAGTCTATCTTGTTGCTAGGCTAGGCCATGGGCCATAGCCAGCAGCTAAGGCAGTATGGCAGCATGACTAAAGCAATGTGGCAACATGACAGAAGTAATGGTGCAGCATGGTGTAGATCAGTGTTGCTGGACATGGTGCAGCATTGGGACAACAATGGGACAACAATGTACATGATGCAGTGCAGTGATGGGTACAGTCATGATTAGTGAAGCATGATGAAACGCAGCATAGTGATGGTGCCTGCAGCATGGTGCAGCATAGTGAGGTGCAACATGATGATGAGGTGCAACACAATGATAGGTGCAACATGGTGATGGAGTCACCTTGGAGAATTAGTTGAAGCAACATGTCTTCAACTGAGGTCAGCTACCTCATGTATCATCTTCTTAGAGATGATCTATGCTCCTATTTAGATAAGTTAAAGTGTTGACGTCTGTTGTAAATGTACTATCTCTCTCTCTCTCTCTCTCTCTGCTGAACTATTGAAGAACATATAAGAAGAATTGATCAAGTGTTTCCCCACATTGGGGTTTGTCCCTGGCTAGCGCCACAACTTGTGTCCTCTTGTCTTGGCTTGTCTTCTGCGATTTATGTTTATTTTCTATCTGCAATTTACTATTATGCTGATGTGATTGCTAATCTGGAAAAGATACTGAGCTAATTGTGAAAATTGAAATAAATTGCTCTAAGCATAGAACATACCTAAAATTAACATCTTGTTCTTATGTTTTGGTAGCAGTTTGATGAAGTATACTCACATGCATTAATAATAAGAAGAAGAAGATTAAGCTAACAAGAAAAAGTAAAATGACTCCACAAATTGTTATCAAGTAACGAAGAATCCTACTATACCTAATTGCCCTAGATTCTTCAACACTTTGGTGATTAGGTTGCATTTCCTTGGATGCCGAGAATACCATTTGCTGGGTCGAGTTATCCTCTTCCATTAGGGCGAATTGTTTGTGGAACGAGTTGCTTCTTAGTGTGCCAAATTCGTCACTATTTGCATGCCGACTTGACTGCTGGAGCTATATTTAGGTTCGTGGAGTAATTTTGTATTGTAAAATTCTCTAATCAAATTAATAAAATCTTTGATTGCCCCTCATATATTTCTGTTGTGCAATATTATTACTTTGTCTACAAAGTGTTTGATGAAATGCTTGTTCACTAATGTTTGACGAAAGACATCAAAGAAAATTTTAAAAAATTGTTGGGTTTTAATGGTATAAATTAGTTTTGGTACATTATAGGACTTGTGTGCCAAGGAGGGCTAAGAAAGAGCTCACCACATCCTATAACCCTCAATAGAATGGCATGGCTAAGTGTAAGAACGGAAGCATTGTTGGAGCGGCTAAGGCCATGCTGCATGACCAAGGATTTCCTATGTTCCTTTGGGTAGAGGGTGCTAGGTAGAGTCACTCTAGAGGAGGCTTTCACAGGAAAGAAGCCTGATGTGTCTCACTTTCGGATTTTTGGCAGTCTTTTTTACTACCATGTGCCTTCTAATAACTGGAAGAAGCTGGAGCCCACAATAGAGAAGGGCATTTTTGTTGGCTACAACAAGACATCTAAGGTGTACAAGGTGTACGTCCCAACATCCAGAAAGACAGTGATCAGGCATGATGTGAAGTTCGAGGAGGAAAGGGCTCCCAGGAAGTCCTTGGAGTGTGATCAATGTGCAACACAAGAGAAGGAGCAACATGCTCCCAAGCAGAAGGCTTAGCCAACTCCTTCGTCTTCATCACAACCAGTGATTGGGTAGGCCAAGCAACATGTAGATGAGGAGAAAACACAAGAACAGGAGGAGAGAGTAGAGCAAGAGGGGCCCACTCATCCAGTGACTCCCAGTAAAGGGAGAGGACGAGCCAAGTGGGAAGATCAGTTGATCAAGGAGGCTTAGGAGAGAATTGCAGCCCCCAGCTCCACATTTAAATAGAGTAAACAACCACAAAGATACATGGGGTACATGGCACTGATGATTGAGTTGATAGACTCAAAGCCTTCTTGCTATAAGGAGGCAACCTCTCAGTAGGTATGGCAAGATGCCATGGTGGAGGAATATTCCTCCATCATGATGAATGATGTGTGGGAGATAGTGCCAAGAACAGTTGGCAAATTCGTGGTTGGTTCACGTTGGGTGTATAAGATCAAGCAAAAGGCTGATGGGAGTGTGGAGTGTTGAAATATGTAACTAGGTTCGGTCTTCATAATGACATGTGTAATCATGATTTTTATGTATTTAATGAAAAGGGAAAAATAAATTTATTATTATTGTTCTTGAGGCATGGGTTTCATGCTGAAGGAAAAGTTATTTTTAGGTCTAGCTCCCATTGTGAGCTTCTAGGGCTTATCATTTATTCTACAAGTCATGGTCATGTATGAAAGACCCTTCTTGGGCATGTTACATATTGTAAAAATAATTTATTTCAGTGAAAGTCAAGTCAAAGGACCCTCCAAGACCTTGTCAAGTTGTAATAAACAAGCCAACCCTCACAAACTTCAAGTCGGCCTAAGGACAGTGACAAGTTGGCCCACAAACAATGACATGAAGTCTATAAATAGAGAGCTCGACCTCATTTGTTAGCACACTAATCAAGTTCATTTTGAAGCACAAGAAGTCCTAGAAATTCTAACAAAAGGAAGGAGAAGATTAAAGATTAAAAAGGATTCTTTTGGGTCATTTATCTCACACGTGCAAAACAATTAGGGTTTCTTTCTATAGCTACAAAGATCAAAGATTACAGTTACTTTAGGAGGCTGGAAAAATCAAGTGTTTAAAGATCAGTTTGCCAAACTGAGTTGTTAGGGAAGGAAGAGCAACCCCAACGAAGAAGAGAAGCCTTGCAATTCTGTGTTAATCAGTCCACACATGTGGAATCTCAGAAATTACAGGTAGGTCAACAATAGCAGGCCTGAGATAAGAGGCTGAAGTCTGAAGAGAAGCTGAAATCAGTGGCGTTGCAGTCAATTTGACCAGCGTTGACTTGGAAGAAGAAAGGCTCATCAAGGGAAGAATTTTGACTTGGTCTTGGAGGGTTCTTAGTCAAGGGTCTAGGTCTTGGAATTCATCAATTGAAAGTCTATAAGAAGAGAAGAATTCTTGTGGGTTTTCCTCTCAGTTGGAGAGGTTTTGGCCTTGACTGATTGCTTATATCTTGTGTCCTTGTCTTATTGTTCTTTATGGTTTGGTAGCTGTTGATGAAGAAAACACTAATAATAATCAAGAGAAAGAAGAAGCTAATCAAGTTAAGTAAAAATATACCACAAGCAGTTATCAAAGCAAGAGAAATCATCCTATGTTACTGCCCCTAGATTTCTCAACATGGTATCAGAGCTAAGGTGACAAGTCAAGGAAGGGTAGCTTGGAAAAGAACTACTAAAAGAAGAATCAAAGAAAGGACAAGACATCAAGGAGGACATCAAATCTTCAAGAAGGGATACTTAAAGGCTGAATTCAAGGAAATCACTAAGCGGACTTAATTCTTTTACTAGATCCATAATAGAGGCAGCGAAGAAGTCTACCATCAAGATCTTTTGAAGGACGAAAACATTACAAGGTGGAACAAAATTCTGGGCTATATTCCATAAGATAAGAACCTCAAGCATGCATATAGGTACATTCTGATCCCTACATCTAGGAGGTCGAAGACCTAATCCTTCAGGCATAGGAAGGTCAAAACTGTTGCCAAGAAAAGTGAGCTTCTGGGCATCATAGAAGCATCGTTTTCATCATTCCAAGAAGTTCAATCTATAATAGCAACCACATAACCAAGACTCTGAAGTAAGCATAATTGTTTTCTCCATTCAAGAACTGAAATCTCCTAGCAAAAAGTGATAAAGGAAATTCTAAGGAGGCACTGTCAGAATTTGTTCCTAAGGTCTGATCTTCTTCTAGGCATACATTGATTTGATTCTCAACTTAGTAAAATTATACATAGACCTTATCACCCTCTGGATATATGTATAATTTCTCTTAGTCAAAATTCGAACTCGTTAAAATCTGAAGTGTAGATCCCTCCATCTTTGTGATAGCATAAGTCCCATCTTCAAGACATGCCCTTGTGACATATCTACTCTACTCTACTTTACAAGTTCAATCCTTTGGTGACCAAGTCCTTGTGGCACAAAAGATGCAGTCACCAATCTCATATATATTTGTTCTCTGAAAATTGATTAATCAAAAGAATACCATGGAAGGATCTAACTTCTGAAAAAGATCCATTCACTGTGATCAAGTTTGAAAGAACTAAGGAAGCAGACTTGAAGCAATCTAGTCATCAAGCAAATGTTGAAACCGTACCATCACTAGAGGTTTCTTGAGAAACATTGATATACTTGTAGGCTGTAGCTATCAATTTTGCGTGAAGACTTGTGAAGCTGTAGGGACATCGATCAAAGGTTAGTGAATAGGGTCTCTATGACAATCATATACTTGAAAGGAGCATATGAGTATGTTGAAGGCCCCGAAAATCGGGTCTACAACAAGGGGGATACCCGCCCGGTCCGGACCTTGGTTGGCAGCTCTTTATCCGTTTGGTATGGCGGGTCCGACTGGGGATATGAGACCAGTTTCCCAATTCAGTGTGTATGTGCGAGAAAGATGGGTATTTCTGTTCTAAATGGAATACTTCTCTCCTAATTCTAATCTAATGCTATGCTATTGTATTCTAATAAACAGAAAAACATCAAAATTTATGCTAACCTGGGGTGTGATCTTTCTTCTATGCGATCTAAAAATATTTCAAACAATAACTGGTAATAAAGGTCATTCAGCTATTATAAGAAAAGAATTCAATAAGGATGAACTACTTCGTATAAGAAGTTAGAAGAAATAGTTGTGAAAACTTATTGCATAAATGAGCTATCCATACACTAAACATAAACAAATAGTTATCACCGTACAAAAGTGCCAAATGATAACTCAGACATCCATCTTGTAATATGTAAGCAACTGAAAACTGAATATCACTTTAACGCATAAGCAGAAATGGTTAAGAGATAAAAGTACCATTTATAACTAGTCCTACTCATGAGCTTCAAGCGAAAATTGATTTATCTCTCCTTGATTTAACATCCGCTAAGAGTACATAAGCGAAACATCAGTAGCAGATATCAAATGCAAATATCAAATAAACCCTATTCCATTCATTCACCAAAACCTCTTCTGAGGGTGCAAAAGTGCATGTTCTGAGGACAAGTTTTTGATAAATTTTTGGACCCTTCTCTAAATGCATGAGAAGGGTTTAAATACACAACAAATACTTATTTATAGAAATTGAGGATTCGGTTTAAATGACCGTCCTCTTTCTAAGCAAAACTATTTCTAAAATTAAATCTAATATCTAAATATTTTCTAAATTTTCTCCTTAACTTCGCAAGCATTCAATATTTTCTTGAGTGGAGTCGGTTGACTGTCTTCCGTCTTTGGTTGAGTTAAGCAAACAGAATCAGAGAGAGTTGGCATTATCTTCTCAGTAAAATTGATGATATACTTGAGAGTCATCCAATGACTATGTGGCATTACCATGTATACCTAGTAATAATCCCATTTCAACTTGGTTCACCCTTGGACTGCCTCTGCTTTTCCTTTCGTTTTTTGTTTCCAGTTTGTTTCTATCGTTGCTTTCTTGCAATTTTTGGGGCTTGCAGGTGACTGAGTAATTAGGAGCCTTCCTTTTCAAGCAAGTTTTCTCAGTGATGCGCGCTTAGGAAACTGCCTCTGTTTCTTGATCCAGGCTTCCCTGATGCGTTTTTCTCTTCTTGCGCCTTTTTCTCTCATTGGATATAAAGCTCAAAATTTGTAAAAATAGTAATTCCATGAGTTCCTGATCCTGAGCATTAAACTGTCTGTTTTTGTTATCAGCATTGTTTAGTACCCATTCAACCATGGCTATATATGAGAAATCTGTGATGGATGCCCCAAAAGAGTTCTGCAGCTCTTTCTCTCCCTTAAATCAATTAGGTGTGCCTTTCGAAATGGCCATTGGAGTGCTGCCTTTCCTCCTCATAATTTTCTACATACTGCCTTGTATAACACTTTGTCCTTCGTTCCTGCAGTTTACATTCGAGGTGGAAGTAATGATAAAAAGAATAATGACAAGAAAACTTTAAATGCCGAAGATATGCAAAACATGCCACCTTACGTGAACTAGTTCTTCGAAAAAAACAGCACCATACTTCATTAACAACTGGCAACAACTCATTAATTCACATTAAAATGCATGACCAATTATTGGCTTAGAAAAATTTTTCTTGAATAATGAGCCAGAGCCAACTGCAATGGAGAGGTCCTGTGATTTTGCTTTGCGATATCACAGATTGTTGTATCGCATTATTACAATTTCATTGTGTTGTTCTATCGCAAGGTCGCAGTATCACAACATCGCAACTTCGCAGTATCGTAGTATCACAGTATTAGAATATCACAGTATCACAGATCGCTTAATCGTTATAATCCTTATGTGTAATTCATGTGATTTTTGCGATGCGCGATATGCGATATCACATATCGGCGATTTTAAAGTTTTTCAATGTGAGTGGTTCTTTAATGTATGCGATGCGATGAAGTTTCGCGTCACAATCTCGCATTTTTTATCATTTTAACTCATTATAAGGTACCCTATCATTATTTGCGCGATGCGATATCTCTTAAGGAGTGAATTTTACATTCTTCATTATGAAACTTAGGATTTTATATTCTTCCAAGGTATTTTCCTAAGTCCATGATGTTGTAAGTTTCATCTAAAAGGAAATATAACACTAATTGATTTTTTAAAATTTTTTACTGAGGGTCCCCACTTATTTAGTATTAGCAATAACACTTCATAAGGAGGGGCGTTGTTGGTGGCCACAACAATTGGCGATTCACTTGGAAGAACAAATTATCTCTGTGTTTCTATTGAATTTTTTCAGCTTCTAAAACAGATTTTTTTTTAGAAAATTAAACTTTATTATGGAAAGATAAAGTACATTATGCTCTAACCTGTCAATGACATTTTGTTTCAGTTATTTTCAAATTTGATTATTTGTTCCCTCAAGTTAGTCCTTGTGTTTAGATCAGTCATTACTTGGTATGTAAATATAAAACAAAGTTTTCTCTATAAACCAGTTTTGAATATGCTCATTTGTCGTAGGTAGAGCCTTTGCTACTAGCAGGTGTTTATAGCCTCGACAGGGTTACCTGTTACCCAGAAATGATCCTGTATCTTACTTAAAGAAACCTACAACTCTCAAAGAAGAATCCACATCTACACTTCTTGCTTTGATTTTCTTTTTTTCTTAAAGAACAATGTCTTGGTTTGATAGCCAATTTATGACAATCATTCACTCAATTTATAACTTTGCTAAACAAGCTGGCTCGTGATGAGACCCCTTGCCTCTTGATTGTAATAATATTGAGTCATTGCCCTGTTGTGGTATGCAGTATTTGGCAAAGTCAGCAAGCTATAATATCTTTGATTATGATAAGTCGGCTTGTGATGAGACCTCTCATTCTTCAAGATGAAGTGTATCCTTGGATTGTTCCTCTGAAATTTGTGATTTCCTTAGTAGGGAGGACGTCATTGTTTCCTTTAGATAGCTCTGGATGACAATGATAGAGTTTTTTGGAAGTAGCTGTTCTATAGAGAATCTTTATTTTGTTATTGATACCTTTCATTGCACTGATATAAAACAATTTCTTCACTAAAGGTTATTTTCATCAAATTTTATGAAGTTGAAACTAGTGTCATATCTAGGTTAGAGTCTTTTTAACTGTATCTTTCAATAGTAAAGATCAATTTTCCAAAAGATTTGCTATTTATACAAGCGAAAAATCAAAATCTGAAAGAGAGTTGGTATCTTTTTCGTAAATGCATAATGTAACCATTCACAACTGGTTTTATTATGAAAAAGAAAAACTATTACACTATAAAAATAGAAGAATACTCTTCTATGGAAATCATTTCTTAAGAATTTGTCCATTGACGGGCAAAGAGTCTCTTTTACCTGCTAAATCCTGTAACACAAATGTCGATGGACCTAAGACTTCTACAATTTGAAAAGGACCGAGCCACATTCTTTGAAATTTTGTATGTTTCCCCTTTTCTTCATGTGTCTTGTCCCATTTTAAAACTAAGTCTCCCATCTGAAAATCTTTTCTGGTCATTATATTTGAATGAAAAGAGGATTTTACTAGTTGTTGATGATGAACATGCGTTTTCTTAGCTTGTTCTCGCTGTTCTTCTAATTTGCTTATTTCCATTTGTCTTAGGTGTAATGAGGAAGTTGGTACTTCATCAATGTATTGAACTAGAGACAAAGAAGGAATTGCTAAATGAGTCGGAAGAACCACTTCTCTCCCATAAACTAAATTAAAGGGAGAAGCGTTGATGGAAGCTTTTCTCGTTATTTGGTCTGCCCATAAAGCGTATATTAAGGATTTATGCCAATTTTTATGGTTTTGGTCTACTGTTCTTTTCATAATCCTGATTAGGTTTTTATTTGTAGACTCAGCTAACCCATTTCCCCGTGGATAGTAATTGACTGAATATTTAAGTTTGAATCCTCTTTTAAGTGCAAATTCAGTCATTTCATTTCCAAAAAAGTATGATGCATTATCAAACATTAAAGCGGAAGGTAATCCAAACTCGGTGATTATAAATTGATCTATGAACTCAATGATATTTTCAGCATTAGCCATCTTGAGTGGAACTGTTTCTACCCACTTAGTAAAATAATCTGTTGTTGTAAGGATATATCTATGCTGCTTGGAAGAGTGAGGAACGATCTCACCTATTATATCCAATCCCCACTAACTGAAAGGTTGGTCGATGTTAACTGGTTGTAGTGGTAAGGATGGCTTCTATTGTCTCCCAGCAGTAGTTTGGCAGACTTGACATTTCCTCACGTAACTGTGCGAGTCTTTGAATAACGTGGGCCAGTAATACCCTGCGCGCAAGATTTTATGTGCAATAGCATCTCCAGCGTAGTGTTCGCCTGTTGGCCCATCGTGGAGTTCCTGCAAAACTTTATTAGCTTTAGATTTCTCAAGACATCTAAGGAGAACAGAATCGTAATTCATTCTAAAAAGAATATCATTTATGAGCTGATATTGTTTGGCTTTCAACCTTAGAGCTCTTTTCTTAGTATGATCGAGGTATGAAGGAGCATATCCATTCTTAAGATAATAAATGATATCAACGTATAATGACTCTTCATCGTTTAGGCTTACCTTGCACACTTGTACCTCTATAGATGGAATTTCAAAAATTTGCAACGCTCCAGCCAACATTTTGCAAAAGCCTTGACCTCTTACAATATTTGCTGGTTTAATTTCTATGTCATATTCTTGTAAGGCAGTTACCCAATTGGCCCTCTTCTCACCCCCATCTTTTTGTACTAGAAGATTCCTTACTGCTGGAAATGGTACTATAATTTTAGTATGGGTTTTGAGTAGAAAAGGCCTGAAGTATTTGATTGCTTTGAAAACAACATAAGCTTGTTTCTCCACATCTGAGTAATTTAATTCAGCACCCTGCAAATTTGAACTGAAAAAAGAAATTGGTGCTTCGGCCTTTTCTTGATTCGTTTGAGTGAGTATTGCAGCATATGACCTATCTGAGGCAAATGTGTATAAAATAAAAGGCTCTAAAAAATTCAGATTTGCTAAAGATGGAGCATTAATAATAGCCTGTTTGATCAGGTTGAACACTTCATGTTCATCTTGGCCACATTTAAAATTATAGTTCTTTTTTATCATGGTTTGTAAAGGAGATACGATTCGTGAAAAATCTGAAACAAATCTCTTTACAAAATTGATTTGACCAAGGAAATATTGCATGGCTTTTTTGTTATGAGGTAGGGATATTTCAGAAATTTCTTTGATTCTGTTAGAATCGATGTGAATTCCAGATTTTGACACTATGAATCCTAGAAGTTTCCCTTCACTTAATGTCAAAAAAGATTTCTTTGGGTTAAGTGAAATTCTATACATTAAACATCGTTGGAAGATTTGTTTCAAGTCTTTGAGATGGTCGCTTCGTTTCTTTGAGTACACGGTTATATCATCCAAATAAATTACTACAGATTTATTGACTAAACCTTTAAATGCAATGCCCATGTCTCTCTGGAATGTGGCACCAGCATTAATCAAACCAAATGACATCTTTCGATATGCATATGTGCCCCATTTAGTTCTGAATGTGGTCTTCAATTGATCATCAGGATGTACCAAAACTTGATTGTATCCTGAAAATCCATCCAAGAAAGACATTAATTCTGAGCCTGCCACTGCTTGCAATATCTGCTCCATAGGTGGTAAGGGAAAATTGTCCTTTTGACAGGCTTTGTTGAGATTGCGAAAGTCAATACAAATCCTAATATCTCTGTTTTTCTTTCTAACAGGTACCATATTGGAGACCCATTTAGAATGTCTTGACGGGAAAGATTATCTTGGCTTTCAACAGCTTATTGAGTTCGGTTTTTTATCTGATTTTCTAAGTTGGGATGAATTTTTCTCAATTTTTGTTTGGACAGGTTTTTCGTTATCGGTCAATTGGAATAGTATGTTGGATGATAGAAGTGTCGTATGTTTTGAGTTCATCATAGTTCCAAGAAAAAACGTTTTTTTTATTGTCTCAAAAGACGAATATATGCTAGTTTTTTCTTCAGGGGCTAGGCCAAGGCCTAGATTTATGTTTGGGGGTTTGGCATCGGTTCCTAGGTTTACTAATTCATAATTCAAAGTTGAACTTTGGAGCTTCGAATTGGTAGACCTTTTAAACCGATCTTTCAAATCATACAAGTCTTCTAACTTGACCATAGATTTAGGTATAACATTGTTAGTGATATCTTGTTGTAATTGTCGATCATGTTGATCTTCGTCGATTATTTGGTTGGAGTAGTATCCTTCAGAAGTAAGGAAATTTACGATATTAGGATCGTTGTTGAATATTCTGCAATTTGTGATGTTACCAGGAATAGAAGGTCTAAATATTAATTCTATTGAGAATCTATCTGGACTAAAATCTTTTGAAGGAATGAGCTTAGAAGCTACATTAGCTAAAAGGTCAGCGCTTGCATTCTAGAGTCTAGGAATTGATGAAATATTGAATGCTATAAAATGCTCAGTCAAATCTTGAACTAAAGATTGATAGTGTTTTAAATGACCTGATAAGCAATGTATAGTATTCCGTACCTGTCTGACTACAATTTCAAAGTCTTCGAAGACTTGGAGGTACTTTATGTCTAGCTCGATTGCTTTGTAAACCCTTGGACTAAAGCCTCATATTCTGCTGTATTGTTGGTACAATCAAATTCAAGCCTGCATGTTAACATGATTTTATCTCCTTCTGGACTAATTAGCACGCATCCTGCTCCTGCTCCTTTGTTAGATTTAGAACCATCAAAAATAATTTCCAAAACAAAGATTTATTTACAGGTCTATCTAAAAAATTGATACATTTTGAACTATCCGTTTGAGAAAAATTTTCGACTTGGGATAAAACAAAATGTTCTAAATTAGGTGACATATGAGCATTAAAATTGCTGAGAAAATAATCCACTGAGTAATTGTCAATTATGGTACTGTTATATGCTACTGGTTCATTTTCCCCATCTAATTCCGTTACTATGTACTTCTGTTGTAATTCTCGTTCAACTTTTATTTGATTTGGCTTACCATTGTAAGGCAGCCACATGTGTGACCAGTCAGTTGCGAAGTATCCATGCAGTTTTTCTGACCAATCCCTGCTAAGAATTAAGCCATAAAATTCAGGGATATCGACGACTAAAATGTCAATAACTTGACATACCTTCAGGTTGGATGACAACCTTATGGTTACTTGATTTAGTTCGCCAATGCCTTCGACTTGAGATTGATCCAGCTGAACTATGCGAACAATGGATTTCTGTGATTGAACGTTTAATTTGGTGCATATGGACTTTGGTAAAATATTCGATGAAGAACCTAAATCCACTAAACAATTATGTACATTTTTTTTTTAAATTTCATAAGTAAGGAGAAAAGGGGGAGTATGAGATCTCAATCTTCCTCCAATTAAAGGGATGTTGTTTGGATCAATTTTGTTAGTCGTATTAGTTGGAGGTCTTCCCATGTTCTAAGAAGCTTGAGAAATTACAACGGCAGGAAAAGGTGCAACTGGCATAGCATGTAATTCTTTCATCATTATCTTTTCTTGATGCTTTAGCTTGCTCAATTCGTATAGAGTGATGTTGGCCCTAGTATTTTTCATGTCTTCTATAATATTTTACTCCATTTCATCCAAAACGATCAGCGTTTTAGATGGAGTAGGTGAATTTGTTTTGACTGGGGTAGTTTGAGTCGCTTTAGATGCTGTTTTCTTTGTTGCGACTTTATCCTTTCTTGTAGAGCTTGCGCTCTTTGGTTTTGGGGTAGTTTGGGGAGGATCAAGCTGATTTCTACTTCGTGTGTTAACTGGGAATACTTCTTGATCTTCCTCTTGTGGGAGGATGAAATCCCACATTCCTTGTAATTCTACAACTTCTTCATCATCGGTTTGCCCTTCAGTGGCAATTTCCTCTTCCTCTTCCTCGGATTCAACACTTGTTATACCATTGGGTGGCCTTGAATCCGTTGACGGGCCTCTTTTAAAAGCTCTGTAGGGCCTTTTTGAAGAAGTTTCTACTACTTGCTTTTTTATGTTGACCATTTCATTGGACATGGTCTTTAGAACTTTTTGCAATCCCTCCAAATTGAATGCATCTTTTGTTTTTTTCTTCTTGGACTCTTCTTTGAAGGTGACCTTCTTAGACTTCTGTTCTTCTATCGTGGATTTCTTCTCTAAGGCTATTATACGTTTCTCTACTGCTATGGCTTCTTTCATGTTTTCGTATAGGGTTGTTTTATTAGCCCTGTCCATGAAGATTACTATGTTTGATAGTAATACAGTGATATACCATTCACATCGCACTTCCTCGCTGGGCTGGGAAGTAGTAGGAATTTTGTTTATAATTTTATTGAAATGTAGATTGAAGTCTTTGATAGGCTCTCTAGATTCAGCCCTAAGGTTGGATAGGTCGTTGATTAACGTTTCCATAGACCTGTCGTCACCAAACTTGGTTAGGAATTGGTCTTGGAAGATGTCCCAACTGGTAATAGATCCAGAGGGTAATGAGAAATACCACGATCCGGTTGTTCCTTGCAAAGTATAAGGAAACAGTCGAACAATAGCATCTTCATTAGTAACTCCGTTGACGTTAATGGATAGCATAAAGTTATTTATGTGCTCTTCTGCTAGCATGCTTGCCTCGGGATTGAACTTATGCAACCATTTCACATGATGGGTCGGTATTTGACTCAAGGGTGCAAGCATTAAGACTACCCCAGGGTTTTTCCATGGAGACTGGGCCATTGCTGAACTGCTAACAGGGGGATTTGCAGAAGATGATCCCTGTGGTTGGGAAGATGAGGTTATTATGATTGCAGATGATTGAGGAGGAGTTGTAGGGATTCCACTGGGTGGATTGATAATGGTATGGTGTGGAGGAGTGGATGGTTGACTTCGCAATGGAGAGTTTGAGATGGATGATGTTGATGAAAGAGTCTCGTTGTCGACCCTTTAGGTGACTTCCTTTCTGTTTTCCTTTTGGGAAGAGGTAATTCGGTTGGCCAAACACCAAACTTTTCACTCTTTAATCTGGTCAGGGACGACCAGGGTTATACTGCGAAGTCATGTTGCCCTGAGATTTATCAGATCTTTGAGGGGAAATGGAAAATCGCTGAAGTTTGTGAATCAGAGATTCGACTTCAGGAGGTTCAATAACAGATTGTTCTGAAATGTCAGGATTTGTAGCAGTGGTTGATGCTCTGGCGACTTCTAACTCTGAATTTAGGTGTAATGGAGAAGTCGGGGGAGATGGTGAGGGCAATTTACTCTCAGAATGGTATTTTGATTTGGATTTACTTGCCATTCATAGTTTAGGCCCTCCTTCTAGCGCCAAATATGTTGAAGGCCCTAAAAGTCAGGTCAAAAACAAGGGGGATACCCGCCCGGTCCAGACCTTGGTTGGCAGCTCCTTATCCGTTTGGTATAGCGGGTCTAACTGGGGATATGGGACCAGTTTCCCAATTCAATGTGTGTGTGAGAAAGATGGGTATTTATGTTCTAAATGGAATACTTCTATCCTAATTCTAATCTAATGCTATGCTGTTGTATTCTAATAAATAGAAAAAATATCAAAATTTATGCTAACCCGGGGTGTGATCTTCTATGCGATCTAGAAAGATTTCAAACAATAACTGGTGATAAAGATCATTCAGCTATTATAAGAAAATAATTCAATAAAGATGAACTACTTCGTATAAGAAGTTAGACGAAACAGTTGTGAAAACTTATCGCATAAATGAGCTATTCATACACTAAGCATAAACAAATAGTTATCACCGTACAAAAGTGCCAAATGATAACTCAGGCATCCATGCTATAATATATAAAAAACTGAAAACTAAATAGCACTTTAACGCATAAGAAGAAATGGTTAAGAGATAAAAGTACCATTTATAACTAGTCCTACTCATGAGCTTCAAGCGACAATTTATTTATCTCTCCTTGATTTAACATCCACTAAGAGTACAGAAGTGCAATATCAGTAGTAGATATCAAATGCAAATATCAAATAAACCCTGTTCCATTCATTCACCAAAACCTCTTCTGAGGGTGCAAAAGTGCATGTTCTGAGGACAAGTTTTTGATAAATTTCTGGACCCTTCTCTAAATGCATGGGAAGGGTTTAAATACTACTAACTAAATAACTTATTTACAGAAATTGAGGATTTGGTTTAAATGACCGTCCTCTTTCTAAGAAAAACTATTTCTAAAATTAAATCTAATATCTAACAATTTTCTAAATTTTTTGCTTAACGTCGCAAGCATTCAGTATTTTCCTGAGTGGAGTTGGTTGACTGTCTTCCGTCTTTGGTTGAGTTAAGCAAACAGAATCAGAAAGAGCTGGCATTATCTTCTCAGTAGAATTGATGATATACTTGAGAGTCATCCAATGACTATGTGGCATTACCATGTATACCTGGTAATAATCCCATTTGAACTTGGTTCACCCTTGGACTGCCTTTGCTTTTCCTTTAGTTTTATGTTTCCAATTTGTTTCTATCACTGCTTTCTTGCAATTTTTGGGGCTTGCAGGTGACTGAGTAATTAGGAGCCTTCCTTTTCGAGAAAGTTTTCTCAGCGATTCATGCTTAGGAAAATGCCTCTATTTCTTGATCCGGGCTTCCCTGATGTGTTTTTCGCTTCTTGCATCTTTTTCTCTCATTGGGTATAAAGCTCAAAATTTGTAAAAATAGTGATTCGTGAGTTCCTGATCCTGAGCATTAAACTGTCTGTTTCTGTTGTCAGCATCGTTCAGTACCCATTCAACCATGGCTGTATATGAGAAATCTGTGATGGATGCCCCATAAGAGTTCTGCGGCTCTTTCTCTCCCTTAAGTGGATTAGGTGTGCCTTTCGAAATGGCCATTGGAGTGCTTCCTTTTATCCTCATAATTTTCTACATACTGCCTTGTATAATGCTTTGTCCTTCATTCCTACAGTTTACATTCGAGGTGGAAGTAATGATAAAAAGAATAATGACAAGAAAACTTTAAATGCTGAAGATATGCAAAACATGCCACCTTACGTGAACTAGTTCTTCGAAAAACAAAACACCATACTTCGTTAACAACTGGCAACAACTCATTAATTCGCATTAAAATGCATGACCAATTCTTGGCTTAGAAAAAGTTTTCTTGAATAATGAGCCAGAACCAACTGCGATGGAGAGGTCCTGCGATTTTTCTTTGCGATATCGCAGATCACTGTATCGCATTATCGCAATTTCATTGTGTTGTTCTATCGCAAGGTTGCAGTATCGCAACATCGCAACATCACAACTTCGCAATATCGCAGTATCGCAGTATCACAATATCGCAGTATCACAGATCACTGAATCGTTATAATCCTTATGTGTAATTCATGTGATTTTTGTGATGCGCGATATGCGATATCGCATATCAGCGATTTTAAAGTTTTTCAATGTGAGTGTTTCTTTAATGTATGCGATGCGATGAAGTTTCGCATTGCAATCTCACATTTTTTATCATTTTAACTCATTAGAAGGTACCCTATCATTCTTTGTGCGATGCGATATCTCTTAAGGAGTGAATTTTACTTTCTTCATTATGAAACTTAGGTTTTTAGATTCTTCAAAGGTATTTTCCTAAGTCCGTGATGTTGTAAGTTTCATATAAAAGGAAATATAACACTAATTGATTTTTTTAAAAATTTTACTGAGGGTCCCCACTTATTTAGTATTAGAAATAACACTTCATAAGGAGGGGGGTTGTTGGTGGCCACAACAGGACCTCATTTTCATAAATAAAGAGGCCTAGGGCCTCATTAGGATTCAATGTTTTGTTGTAAAAACACTATTTATTTTGGAGCTCCAGACTTGTGGAAGACATTGCTATGTAACTTTCTGTTTTGATAATGAGAATGAGATTTTTCATGATCCAGTACTGAGTTAACTCAAAGGGTTGAAGCTCTTTGGTTAGGGCCCAACCCTAGCAACAAAGGCTCCTCTTCTTGTATATGTATGATTATATTAGTTTCATAGATTCATGGTTAAATTGTCCTTAGAAGTATTTCATTACAAGTAGTGTAGATTTGATTAATTTGTTTATTAGTTTTCTTTTAGTTGTGCTTTACTTTAGATGTAGGTTAAAAGGGATAAAAGGAACACCAAAATTATTTCAATAGATGTCTTGGCCTCACTTCCTCCTTCAGGGATCATGATTTGAGGAAAGGGCCCCTACACAGCCCCAAAAATATAGATTTCTACTTTCTCATAGAACCTAGAGTTTATTGTACTTGAACCAACATTTGATCAGTTTACAGGTGTAGGATTTGATTACCATTTCCTCCATTTTTAGTCTTACAGTAGATCTAATCAACGAATTCATCTTATTCTGCAAATTTTCCTCATGCATGAAGTAGACAGCTAGCTCATTAAACTCAACTTTTCTAGCTCATTGAAATTCTTCCTGTTTACATGATTTTTGGGCAAATATCATTGTTTGATACAGTGCAAGTGTTTCAGAAGTAGAGAAATATTTCATAGCAAGCAACATCCTTCCAACTTCACCCATCCATGATCATTCCTTGCTTTTACTAAGACCTTCACCAATTTCATCATTTTACATGGAAACTTCTCCAAGCATGTTGTGCAAATTCAACCATATCCCAACCTTGGTTTTGAGTTCTGAGTGATCCTAGGCATTTTATCACTCCATTTCACCCACCAACCACCTTCCCTAGGGCTTCCATCACCTTCATCACCCATCATTTTGCTCTCGGCTGCATCCTGTAGAAATATAGGGAATCATGTATGTTTGTAGGACATCCTGTAGCTTTTCTTGTAGTGGCCTGTTTTGACGCCAAATTGAGGGAAAGCCTCTAGGAAGCCACATAAGGTCACCTAAGGGTCTCCCAAAACTGACAATCATCCACCATCATCCCTAAGCCACCTTCCACATCACCAAAAGGGATTAGCTTTCACACTTGTTTTTCCATAAAAAGAATAAAAAAAATAGATTTATTTCAGTCCTTTACATGCACAGTAGTGATGTTTGATGTTTTGAACTCTCACGCTTAGGATAGTAGCATTTTATACATGTTAGATTGGCATTCTTGTAAAGCATAGTTTATTAGCAATTAGTTAGGAAATGGTGTGTTTTTAGCATTGGATTTTAGTCCTTTTCCTTATTGCAATAGACAAGATTTATCCTAGAGTAGATTTCTCTTTCTTTGATCAGTAATCAAGCTTCTTCTGAATCAATAGAAGTCTAGCTTGAAAACGCTAGTGGTCTCTCACCAACTGAATAGTGACAAAAGGCAGAACCATCCATTTTACTTGTGTATACAACACTATCACCTCCAAGTTTTTACAAACCCCGGGTTGATAAAGTAAAGATGGTAGCCCTAGGAGCTGCAACATTCTTGTTGTAATACTAGTGCTCATCAGAAGGAATAATTAATTTCCCTTTGAAATATAGCCCCAGCAATTTTCAATCTGAAAGGGATCTTTTGATATGAGAATGTTCCCCATAGAAAATTAAATGTAGTTTTATGTTGGTCTGATGCGAGAATGTTGATCTCATTGTAGCAAGAAATGCCATATATAAATGAAAATATTTCATAGCCAACATAATCATCAAAAATCTGGTGAATGAATGGGGGAGGATAATTTTCCTTAGGACAAGCACGATTAATGTCCCAGTAATTGACACACACACAAATTGTTCCCTATTTATTCATGATAAGTACAATTTTGGAAACCCAATCAGTTATAGATACTAGGTAGATGAAACCAAGGCATAGAATTTTTTCAACTTCGACTTTAATAACAACACCCTTCTTGGGATTGATCGGACAAAGGCACTGTTGGACTGGCTAGCATCCGTATATGTTTTTATTTCATGTACAATGATTTTTGGGTCAATACATGACATATTTTCATAAGGCCAGGTGAGGATGTCTCTAAATTCTTGGAAAAGGCATTGATAAGTCTTGATCTCATCGAGAGAGCAAGACACACCAATAAGTATATTCTCAACAATCCCGGGTTTGATCGAACTATGGAGAGGGTTAGTCTCTTCAATATTCAAAAAATTATTTTCAGAATCCATATCATGATTGGATATGGAATTCATGGACATCTCAATGAAATTAGGCAAATAGAGTTCACTAATATTATCCTTGAAGGAATCTAGAAATGAGGAACGATGATGATGATAATCCCATGACACATCATTCGACATCCTGATCTCCATGATGCTATAATAAGTAGAAAATGTACAAGAGAAGCGATTAGAGATGTGCCATAATATAAGGAATAATAAACCCAATTGATTGAAGAGGAGAGAGTAGAATTCACTACAAAGGCTGAATAGATGGCTTCATATTTGAGCTCAATGGGACTGAGTGTCATGTGGTCAGCAAAAGTTTCAATATTAGATTCATCTGGAACTATCCAAGGGTCAGATGGGGTACTACAAGAAGATATCACGTTGAGATAGGAAACCAGATTACAGTTGTTGGGAGGAGGAGGAAGAGAAAATGTTCCCATGAGGGAATAATCCTTAAGCAATCCCACCCCAACATGTTGATATGGATGTGGGGTTTTTCCCACAAGAGGGATGCTTATAGTAACTGAAGAATCGGTGGTAGAGAAAGTGAGTTGATTAATGGATACTGTACTTCCATATGAGGGAAAGTGATCATTCTGAAATATGACGAAATGGTAGCAGCCATTGCATAAACCCATGTATGACCCATTAGAAGGTTATAATCTAAAGGTCTATTAATAAATTTGAATTATATTGAGACCATCTTTCCACCTAATTCTACCGGTAAAAAATTCATAATTCCACAAGGCTTGAAGCCTCTTCCATCAAAAGCCTTTAGAGTAGTTGGTGACTGATTTAATTGGGTAGAACCAATCACCTTCCAGCAAGAATGTGACATGATACAGGTTGAAGCTCCTTCATCCACAGTGGACTGATGGATGGACTTACTTTAAATGACAACTTGAATCATGAAAGTTAATTAGGCCATAAGTCGAGGCATATAATTATCATGGTTAAAAACTACAAGGCTGTAATATGAAGGATCAACACATCCAATTGTGGAAAAAAGCATTCTACTAGGCATACAACTTTGCAACACATCGAGAGTTGACATAGTTGAAGGATCTTGATCAATATCCTCAACTATGTTATAATTTTGAGTATCTCTTTCACAAGGGTTGAATGCAGATTTATGGGTAATGCCTTTGGGAGGCTTAATTGTAAATTCAGTAGGAAACACATTCAGAGTATGATCTGATGGGGATGTGATAGAACTAGCAGGTTGATTAGTAGCTTGACTAGGTTAAGGATTTGCATTACCCTAGTCTTTATTCCTAGTGGCCACCATAACGTCATTTTTCGGTGTCGTGGAGGAAAGCATCATAACCAAGTTAGAGGAAGTAGTATCCCGAGAAATCATATTAGTTTCCTAATTTAGAAATGGATCTGTCAACATAGTAGGTGTAGAAAATCACTTAAGGAATTGATTTAATTCCGCTCAATGTGGACATTCATGACTCAAATGCTCCTCATTACCAATTGAGCATGGATAACAATATTTCCACTTTTCTTTATAAGAGCGATTATTTTGTTTATCCGATGGAGGAATACCTTTTCCCTTCTTATTACTTCCTAGTTGCTGATATTTTCCTTTGGAGGATTGAATGACATTGATCTTAGAAGTAAAAGTCGTAGGAGTAGTGGATGGAGGGTTTTTGGTAGTCATAACAAGAGTTGAACCATATGGTTTACTCACCAACTGTTGGCTCACAGACCCTATCATGCCATCAACGACATGTGATTCTTTACTGGTTGGTTGAGGAACAATATTGGAAGGTCACGAAGCATTTGGTATTTTATCATAGAGCATCCCTGATTGGGTATAAATAAGATCAAGATATTGGGCATGAGAAATTACCTTACCTTTGATCACAACTTTTATTTTTAGCAATTTATTCTATTATGGATGGTAACAAAGACTTAATAAACCATTTGGCTAATAGTTGATGAGGAACAAAAGTTTTAACCAAACAAAAGTGACATCACCACTCATGAATGTGATCATAAATGTGAGTAGAATTATATTGTTTGAAATTGGTTAAAAATTTAGTTCCAATCTCATATGGAATGGGTAACTAAAAATCTATTAAGAATGTGGTAGATAAGTCGCTAAAATTGTTGAATGAAGCTCGTGGTAATTCAATATACCATTTTGTTGCAGTACCAGTAAGTGTGCAATGGAAAGGATGTAAATGGATAGATTCATCATTCAGAGAGTTTGAAGAATACCAAAAATGATAAGTCATAACGTGTGTAGATGGGTCTTCTCTAGGATTTCGATTGAATTTAGGGATATCACTAGGATTTGTTTGTGGGAATAATCAGCCACTAAGGAGAATGGGAAATGGGATCATCAGAAAGCCATGTCAGATCAGGAAATTCAAGACTTGCTACAAATGACAACTACCTATTTAGGTACTGATGGAGCATACCTTAGGTAAAATGGGATGGCCTGAGCAATAGGTATATGCACTATGGGATAAGAAGGATTCTAATAACCGAGATACACATAACCTTACTTCCCAGCTCTAGGATAACCTTGTAAAGGTTGAAACGACTAGGTTTGGATTTGTTGACCTTGGTAAGACATCTAAGGTATACTTTGATATCGTTGATATGGTTGCCCTATGGGATTTTGCATCATCCCAACATAAGATTCATTAGGTTGTTTCTGTGCCATACCATATACATTCTGACACACTTGAATTTGAGGAATAGCCTAACCAATTGATAAAGGTTGTAACATACCTTAAAGAGGCTGGGTAAATGGGGCTTGGGAGGTGTCACATACCAGTAGAAGAGGTTGAGTTAAAGATGCAACTTGTGAAGGTTGGCTTAGATTTATTTGATCTTGAACAGGTTGGGGTATAAGTTGATGAGTAAGAATTTGAGATGCAGATGGAACATGTTGAGAGATTAGAGATGAAGCCACAGCCGAACCAGGATGTACAGGAAATGTAGGTTTCCAAAAATTGAAAAACATTCCTAAATGTGAAGGAATCAAATAACCTATCATATTTGATGAGGAGATGGAAATATTCCCCCAATAGGTTTCTCCCCTACTGAAAGAGGAGTGGAATACAGAGGCAATTGTCCCCCAAGAGGAGGGTTCACAATAGTAAATGGATTGGGTTGTTGTAGGTGTCCATACTTACTGACATAAGGACCTATTTGCTATTGGATATTAGGTGTATATGGAGGAGAAAGAGTCGACTATGTAGTGCTCATTAAAGAAGTTTTAGATAGGATTCCAAAAGATGATGAAATGGGAGAGTTGAAAGGAAATGAACTAGAAAAAGGCTCTTGTGATGGAGTATGAGGAGAAAGAAGAGGATGGGTCTAATCAAAATGAGTCCCTCCCAAATCAATATGAAAGGAGGGTTGGGGCTCTTCCTAAGGAATCTCTTTAATGCTCACAAGACTAGATGGAGGTAGTTCACCATTGGGTCCATGATATATAGGTTATTGTGGGGCCTGAGATAGAGGAAGAGAAGAAGAAGGACTTGAAGTAATAGGTGTTAGAAAAATCATATATTACAGAGAAATGGAACACATAAAATATTGCAGAAACAAAAACATGAAAAACACATAAAAATAGAGAGAAAAAAATATACATGGATCACCAAATTTGGGCTACGTCCACGGGGAAATAGCGAGTCCTTCCTTTTATATTATCCAGAAAAATGAAGAGATGTAACCTACAACAAATCCGTTGTAGTTTCCTCTTCGCTCTCACACAATCTCCTCTCTCTTTCTTTCTTAGAATACACATATACATATTCACTATAAAATTCCCTCATATATATCAAGGGGTTGCCTTCTAGGGAAAAAGAAAACCTAAATTAAACATAACTTCTACCGTTAGATCATTCGCTTAATGAACGACTCAGATTGACTACAAAATTACAATATTTTACATGACACATTTACATATATTTTTAGCTTCGGGGATGTTGCACCAAACCCCTGCCAGGGGGGGCTCATAAACATTATCGTCGGTCCCTTAGACCCCCTACCAGTGATCAAATGGGTGGCGTTTCCACCCCATTACGAACTAGTGTCCAATATGGCGTTACCTATGCATAAAGAAGATTATCAGGCTCCACACCCAACAATAGGTGTGGATAAGTGAGGAGCCTTAGGTTGTATAATCTCAAGTTGTGCTATCTATGATTCAATATAGTGAGGTTCAATAGCCTTAGGTAATTCAATTTTAGGTTCTTCTATTTCGATTGTGTCAGACTCACTAGAAAATGAAGAAGTAATATTGGGTTCAGTACTCACAGGAAGGCATGATTCTAGTGGATCTATTTTAGGTGGAGGACTAGAAGTAGTAACTCCTAAACTACTAGATTCGGTAGTCTATGTGTTTTTGTTCTTTTGAAGATGACCAAGATTTTCTTCAGGTGGAAGAGGAGGCTTGTTTTGCATACTATGTGAATGACAGAGTGGAGGATGTTGTTCTTCCACGTTCGTTTAATAAATTTTAAAAATTAAAAACAAACAATAAATAAAAAGGTGTAATATAGTCAAAAGGGTTTAACAAGTAACTGTGATATGTGATACACCAGCTCGGAGAAGCAAGGATTTACATTTAGGTAGGAAATATCCCCGAATGTTGTGTTCGTTGTATCATAGTATATAAGGTGGCCGACTCTATTACCTAAGATGAGGATAGAAACCTAGTATGAACTTCTAAAATATACTCGACGGTATGTGGAAGTGAAATCTGTGTTACTATTTTATAACACATAACCATAGAATGAGAGCATTCCCATATAATTTTTATGCATCGAGTGTAATCTGATATACCCAAAATTACATGGAGAACGGTCCAATACACTTATGTACGTGGAACCGGATATCACCCTCGAATGCAAAACTGGAAAAAAATGATAGCTCTTATGTTTATAGACACTGGAACACATCTCTAGCCTATACCTCTATATGTTTTAATTAATGTTTCAAGTGCTCCTTAAGATTGATTCAACAAATTTTAAAGTTTATCTTGAATTATGTTCCAATTTTCAAGGCTCAATGTGAATTTCAAATGAATATCTTAAAGATGCAATATAACATGACAAAATTTTATTTTATTTTCAATGAAAATATATGTATAGGAGGGAAGAGAACAACTAATACTACAACATACAAGATGTAACAAACAAGATTTGTTAAGTCAATTCCCCTAATGCAACTGTTCCAATTTCCAATTTCACGCACAAAACCCTAAGTACAATGCAAAATGCAGAATGATGATATTTTTCTTTTCAACCCATTCAATTCCCAAAAGAAATGAAAACTAAGATGCTTGTTGAATCACTGATGAATGAAACTATACATAATGATGACTGTAATATCAATTCTTTCAATAAATCAATGACCAAGAAAAAGTTTTATCATGACCTAACCAACAAGAACAAAGCATAATCCAAAGAAATTCTTATCAAAGGCTTTTAAAGCCATAATAAAACAAAGTGAAGGCTTTTCAGAGACCAAGACACACTCAGTGACAGGAGAACAATTAGCCAGAACAAAGTAGACCATAGAGGAAGGCACAAGAGGTAATGTTTTTTCATCTAACAGGGATCAACGTAGGTACAGAAAGGGCACCAGTGGTCTATAGTGTACGTACAGAGAAGAAGAAAGTGTGCTAGGGTGCTCTATCTCTAGACTAGTGGGAACACTGATGCAGATGCAGCCAAATTACAACACAAAAAATCAAATCAAGCTCATAGAAGGGTTTTCCTAGGGTTAATCAAGATCTGATTGAGGTAATGAAGGTTGGTTCAAGAGGTGAAACAAGTGCTAAGGTCAAGGAAACCACTAAGGGAAATAAATGATCCAAGTGGGGTTTCCAATTTGTTATGAAAAATTTACGATTGCGAACAAAAATATCTTCCCTAGACCTAGTGGATGGGTCTAGAACAACAAAAAGCAAAGAATATGGATTTTCCCTTAGAGAAATGTAAGAATAGTAAAGATTCTTACTTTGAATCCATCACAAGATTTACTTTCCTCCCAACTCGTTAGCTCCAATCATAGCTCCATATGCTATATTTAGAACTTTCACATACAATCAAAACAAGTCAAGGATCCACAACATCTACGTAGCATAATTCAATTACTTTATTCAATGAATCAATGAGGCATTGGAGTACATGAATGCAAACATAACACAACACATATAGGAAACCAGGATATTCTTTGTCTTAATAGAAATATGAGAGAGTTTATAAAAAATAATAGTAGTTGATCTTGTAGATATCTCCACAAGTTGACTTATCCTTCCTTATCACAAAGCACACCTCAATGTCACCCTAATGCATGAATATTATCATTCTCTTAGATTCAAGGCAACATCATGAGGGCATGGTCAGTCTCCGAAAGGAAACCTTGATGTTATATATGGCAGTAAATTCATAGGAGAGTGATCGTAGTTTAGGATTTAGCATAATGAGCTTGAGATCCACTTGTGGTGGGAGGATGAGCTCAATCGATAAGAGGTAAAGTATCCAAGGTAGTATAAGATAGGAATTGAGCTTCTTATCCAAGTGAAATGGCTAAAATAACCCCTAGAAGCTTTTGGAAGAGGAAGCTTCAAAAATATTTTTAGTTTTCCTTATAGAATCGGTGCACCACCAACAAGGAGTAACGAGTGCTGATCAGTGATGATGCAGAAGGGAGAAACCAACACTGGATGTAGTTATCCCAAGTGAAGGGTGCATGGGGGCTTAAAAACATTGATTTTTAGTAGTTAGACCAGAAACTCAGTCATTTGGAAAGGTCATGCTTAGGGATTTGTGTAGTGATGATGAAAACATGTTTACGGTTGTGGATTGATCGAGTTTGTAGGACTATTGATTAAATGCGACAAAATGGCCTATAACAAGGGGAATTAATCAACCCTAAAGGCATGACCAACCACTCAAAAGGGAACTCCTTGGATTTTAATATAGTCTTCCATACATCTGTGGGTTATATTGAAACCTAGTGATAGCTTGACATCAAATCGATCTTGCTGAAGCACTTGCCCCCCTTGATCTAGTCAAGAAGGTCATCAATCCATGAGATTGGATACCTATTCTTGACAGTGATTTTGTTTAGTGCCCAATAATAGTTTCATATTCTCAAGATCTCATCCTTCTTTTGTAAAATTACAACCAGGCTCCCATAAGGTGAAGAACCTTGTCAGATGTGCCCTTTTTGTAGCAACTCCTAGATCTGTCACTTGATTCCTTCATTTCCCAGAATAGAGCGATGGTATATTATCCAATTGGGTAGATGTGCTCAAGTAGTTGGACCAATCAAATGCTTGAGCTAATAATGCAAAGGTACACCTATGGGTGAGGACCTTATTTACCTACTTCTGCTGCATGGAGGAACCCTTCCTAAGAGCCATGGATGTGGCGATGGTCTTCCACCTACTTTGAGAGTGATTAAAAAAGAAAACAAATTTCCCGATTTAGGAGATGACCTTATTGCATTTCTTAGCAGAGGTCAAAGAGATGGAGGTAGGAGAGGCTACCTTCGACATCTTATATAATTATTGCCCAAAGTAATAATAATAGTGCAAGGCCTAGACTCATACACAACATGATGCTTCCACAAGTATGGTTGGCCTAATAACACATCATAGAATTCAATAGGAGAAACATCACACAATAAATCATTTGTGAAGGGCTTGATGTTGTATGAAAGGTGACATTGTTGGCTAACACAAAGATCTCATCCTTATTGAAGCCACCTAATGCATATGGTTGCGGGTGTGGCGTGGTCGGTAGGAAAAATGACTTAACTACATTTTCTGAGATGAAGTTATTTTGGCTACCACTATAAAAAATTAACTACAATAGAAATCCCTTCACCTACATCTGTGAGTGGAAGATACACTCCCCTTCCTCTAGATCTGCAAGCTCAATATTTTGGACCTTGGTGGTGGAAACCATGGCACTGAGCTCCACATTAATAATCTGCTTCTAGATTTTGATGCCCCATGAAGAATCGCTCTCGCTTCGGCTCCAGTGGGTTCCCTTAACCAAGCCACTGCCTATATGTCGCTGGCTCGGTCAGAAATCTAATTTTCCTCCCACTGCTTGGGAGCTTAAATGAATCTGACTTGAAGCCTTCATCTTGGCATGACACTCACATGTGTTGTGAGTGGGGTTTTTGTTGAATCCACACCACATTCCTATGTCCTTCTTTGTATTCCTGGTGCTATTCTTTGCATTTGGCTTTGATGGGTTCCCTTGGTTCACATCACCTTGGATTTGTCCTCTTTTCTACAATTTCGAGGTGCCTTTTTCCTGCTTCAGTTTCATAGGTCCAAAGTATCGCTTCTTGTGTTTAAATTGTTACTCAATCTCTATTGGTTATCGGTGCCATGTGAGGATATGTTGAGGAAATCCATATTTTCTTCAATGTATTTGTTTATAAAGTCATAGTAATTGAGTTGTACTATGAGTACCATATGCTGCTTAAAATACTTTATAGCCAAGTTCGTGTGAAGGGTATGAAAAATATTTGTGAACTCTGACACATATTGGTCCCTTCCTTGCTGCAGTGTGGTCCATTTTATGCAATTATCTTCATAGCTCCTAACAGGTTAATATTGTTCCTTGATGACGTTTTGGAAATACTTCCAAGTGGGTGGGGATGAAAATGGTGAGGTTCCTTTCTTGTCCCTCTACTCACTGTAGGTTTCCCACTAGTCCTTGACATGGGGGGAAACTTTGAGGAGTGCAAAAGTAATATTTTCCCAATTGGAAAAATAATGAGATAAAAATTATCCTTCTAGCATATCTAACCATTTATTTATCGCATCTACATATATCTGGCCCTCAAATATAGGAATTTCAAATTTGAATTGTACCTTAAAGGGGGTGGCACCTCCAACATGGCTCCTAGATGAAGATGCCTTTCCCACTGATACCTGTCAAAGGATATGGGAAAAGTTATGCATAGTCTCATTACTTTGTCGCTCGAGGGCTTCTTCAAGTAATGTTTTAAAAGGATCTCCTACTCTCTCATATTTCTTTTCTTCTACCATGTGAGGCTATTGGGTTCAACAAGGTTGGTCTTGCAAGGGTTTAACTAGTCCTAGTCCTAAGTACTTATACCGTGACCTCGTTGGGGAGATGCAATGAAAAATAGAGAAAGAGAAGACCACTCTGATACCATTGATCTAGATTTATGGAGGAACAAAATGAAATATATACTTAAGCATAAAAAAAATCTAAAATGAAACTGAACTTCAATTCACTTATAACAAAATACTCAAATTATTTACATAGAGAATGGGAATAAACTAACTCAGGTGATGGTAGCTTATCTCTGATAAGAGATGAGATGGTTATGTGCCTTCTAAAATGTGTTACAATGAGGCTCGAAGGCCTTTATATGATTCAGAAACAATGGTAAAACCCTAAATATCCAAAATACTAACCCTACGAGATGAAGCACCAAACTTTTGTAGGCCCTGTTGGGATTAGTTGGAATGCCCATTTCTTGAGGTCGTAATTTAGCGATGTGATCTCCATTTGATGTGCATGATGACAGGCCTCCAAATTAGAAATAAATTAAGGCCCATCAAACCATCCGTAAACACATTTAACCTCTATTTTTTTATTATGTGACATATTTTTAACTTTAATCTGTTCATTAGGAAGGTTTAGAGATAATTGCATATTTATGCCTACTATTATTTATTTTTGTAGAATATTGTGAGAATATTGGGCACATTATGAAGATTTGGAGGAGGAGATAATTTAGGGACTTTATCCATACCACAATGTCGAACAATATTGGATGATAAATGAACAAGATATTATGAAATCATTGCACAAATTCTCAAGCTCCAGTGATTGAGAAAATCTGGGAATTTGCTCCCTGTCATTTGATGCAGATTCCTAGTGTTGAGAACCAGATTCACTATTTGAGGTATTTTGGAGGGGAAAGCTTCCTCCTTTCAAGGAAAAATCTTCCTCATCAATTTGTATAAGTACCAATTCTAATTGGCCTCTAGGGGCATCTATTTCTTAGTCTTCTTGTGGAGAAAACTTGTTTTTCAGTAACTCCACTTTCATTTCTAGAAGGGATGTACCTAAATTGATTCAAATAATGAATTTTTGTGCCATTTTTAGATTTTAAATATTGGTTTCCTTCTTGGGACTCTAATTTTTCTTTGGCTTGGCTTTCCAAAGATCCTCAAATCCCTCTTGTACAATTTCTTTATTTCCCTTCAATGTCTTTTTCACTTGCATCTCTTATTTCTACATTTATTGTTCATGCATATTTTGTTATAGGTTACATTGTTTAAATGATTGAAATTACTTTTTTGCAGGTTATTTATAGATTCTTAAGCATGATTCAGCCTTATAATAGCTTTCAAAAGTCACATTCATCATTAAGCTACTTGGATTGGTTTACTAGTTCACAAATCTAGATTTTCTCGAAACCCCTTGTAGAAAAATAGTAGTAATTTCTAGTATTTTTTAGAATGTGTTAATGAGATTAATTTGTGTTTATTCCACTTGTATTGGGTTATAAAAAAAATTCAATTTAATAGAAAAATCTACCCCATATCAATTTCGCTTGATTAGATTATGCATTTGGTAGGTTAACTAGCTCACTAGTTCTTGAATTCCCAGTTTTTAGAGTAGTAATTTTATATTATTTTTTAGCACATGTTAGGAGGGGTATTTTGGAGTTATTCCACCTGGAATGGAGTCCTAATACATCCTAATTAATAATAATTTTTTTCCCATCCACATTTAATTTAATTTAATTTGGAATTCGGAAAGTTATCTCGCTCATGTAGAAAAACATGGCCTCTTGTAGCACCTTTTGTATCACTCTTGTAGCATGTGTAAACTTGACCAAATCTACTCCAAAAGCTTGGTTTTTGTCCTTTAGGCTTGAATAATGACCCCTAGGATTTGAAACATGATTTATTCAAACCAGAAACATCTTAATTATTTCATATGCTCCATTGCAATTCACCTCTTTATTTTGGTTAGTGGACAAATTCATGACTTGAAGAGCATAATGATGATTTTCATGATTACTTTATGAAACAAATTATGAATTTTTTGAAAAAATATATATTCAATGTAGTGATTGAAGAATTATTTCATTTTGTTTCATACATCTTAAGCTATGGTTTCCATGTCCAACAATGTTGTTTCTATTGCATAGACTAGGCTTCCTTTTGGTGTACCATTCACACTCTACAAATAGGTTAATCTTTACATTTCTACAAATAGGATTAACATTTACATTCATGAAAAGTAGAATAGCATTTTCTTTTTGCAAAAGTAACTAGGATTCCCTCTTTGCAAAAGTAATTAGGTTTCCTTTCCATTTCTGCAATTAGTTTAGGCTTGGACTTCATGGCATTCACTTCATTGCATCAGATCAGTGAAAGGACATATTACATGTTGCACATATAGTGTTGACACATCTAAAGTTTGTACCAACCTCGAGTTGATAATTTAAGTTAGTAGCCTTGGAAGTTGCAACATTCTTTTTGCAATACTGGGGCTCATCACTTTTTGGCTCTGTTGTCAGGGAGGTGTGAAAATATGCATTATTTTCTTCCATAGTTAATTCATTTTTTTTTTCAAGAACACAAAATTTCATTAGGCATATTTCATTTCAAACACAGAAAAAATTACATTGAATTAGCATTATTATTCAAAAAACATTACAAATAAAATACTTCTCCAACACCAAAACCCCAATTTGATCACATGGTGTAGTAAGAAGCACATCACCATCCACTTTTGTAGGTAGAAGAAATAGAAGTGGCAGAGAAGGTAGAACAAATGGATGGAGATGATGACAATGAAGAAGATCCTCTTGGATTTCCCATTCAAGACACTGATGTCAATGTTCCTATGAAGAACATCTCTCCATATTTCCATCCCAACTTCCATGGTATGAGCTCATAGGATCTGAAATGCTTTCTCTTTGAATTTGAAATCCTTTGGAGATCTTATAGTTACTTAAACAGTAAAAAATTGATATTGTTTCCAGCAACGTTGAAGGATAAAGATCTTAAATGGTTCATGATTTTAGGGACTAATTCAATAAGATCATGGAATAATATGGAAAGATTTTTCTAGAAAAATATAAACATCATGATCTTAAGGAAGAAATTTTAGAATGACTCAAAAGGAAGATGAGAGCCTTGAGGATATAATAGATATATTTATGCATAATGTTAAGAGGGGAAAATTACATCATTTAGCATTTGATATACTAAAAACCCTCTTACTTATAACAATTAGGGATGAGTGGATTGATCTCCTTGATCTCATGAATAGAGGTGACATATACCTATTACTATTTGAAGAAATCTATGAAACATGGAAACACATATCAAGAGGAAGGGAAAGAGTAAGTAAATAAAAATTAAAATTGGTAACTCAAGTTGAACTTGGAAGTTTGCTTGATAAATTTAAAATAAAAAATCTTAGCAATCTAAGCGAAGAAGTAAAATGTTTAAGAATGCAAGATAGAAAAATGAAGAGGCTGATATTTATGTTTTCCATGCAGAATCACATGCTTTAAAATATTGCCCATCATTACCAAGGTTGAAGGAAGTTTACCAAGAGGACAATGGAGCAAGTAAATAGCCAAAGATGTTATGTTTGGTATCTCCAAGAAGACCATGGCATCCTAGTCAACCTAGTATGATGCAAGAACCTAATTCACAATTTCAAGGTTATGCACATCCATCTCGAAGTAATTTGAACACACATTTTCCTTGGAAACCTTGACCATCTCAACCCTAAAACCAATTTTGGCAATAAGGTTTCCAAGGCCTTATGGGAGAAATCTACAATATTTTCCTCAATGTTGTCCATATCCAACTCCATTGTATCCCTACCATCAACCTCCGCTACAACCATAACCTTAACCACATCCATATATAAGATCCACTGCCACTCAACTAACTCTACCACAATTTCCAAACCCACATAAGGAAGTAGTTCATCCCACTTAAAATGTTTAGTTACAATACTTCCAAACAACTCCTATTGATCTAAATGATATTGATATTAGCTCAAGAAGAGTATTTCAAAAAAGTAATTCTCTTGATGTCATTGAAGGACAACATTAAAAAAAAAACATTCAAATGAATCATGAACTACACTTGATGAAGAGCAGACATCAAAATCAAATATTGAGAAAGTTCCCTCATGTTTACCATCAAATCCTCCATATTTTCAAGAGAATAATCAACAAAAGGGGAAGGTTTGAATGTCGTGGTAGAATAGGACACAAAAAGAGATCCAAATGTGTAAGTGGACCAGAGACTTTGTTAGGTCCACGCACTACTAGTGTAACCCCTTATTGCTATTAGTGAAACCCCCTTATTATATTGTTGTGCCCATGTAGTACCCATATTGTTATTATTGTGCCCCATAGAAGCCCACTATTGTTATTGTTGTGACATTACATTATTATTGTTATGTCGGCTCTGATTATATTATGACCCCTTAGACTCCTATATATAGAAAGGAGGGATTATCATTTGTATCATCCAAGAATTGTTCATTTGTGTAATGTAAAGGAGGTTTCCCTCTCAAAGAGGTTGATTTCTAAGTCTTTGATCTATCATTTCTTTCTTTTTGTGAGCTGGTTTCATAACATTTGGTATAAAAGCTTTGGATTCTAGGGTTTTGCTGCTCCAAATAGGTCATCGTGGAATTTTCACTATAAAGTTTTCTCTACAAAGTTTCAGAAGCTAGACAAAAAACCCATTTGAGCCGAAAGTGTTGGGCCATGAATACGACCACTTTGTAATACTTATTTAATCCATTTTTACTCTTCTCTATTATATCATCTATTATAATTTATCATTTAAATCCATTTTATAAAAGATTTATGCTCTTATGGATGAATATTATTTATTCTCTTTTATTTCTAATAAATTGATGATTATGCATGATTTTATCAATGATAGTTTTAATAAATCAGTTGTAACATTATTCACCATTTTTAGCCTCCAAGATAATCTCCAGATTGAAGACTTGATCATTAAAAGTGCCAACTCAGAAATTCGTTGGAATAAGAAGTGACGGTTTTGCGGTTGAGATTTTGAGCAAATGAAGCAGAATCTAGAAAATTTGGAACATGGGTTTTGTCCAGAATGGACCCAATTAACTTTTTCAATGAGCGATTTGCCCAAATTCCGCTTGTACTGAGAGAAACACAGGGTTCTTTGAGCATGATTTTCTCATATTTATTGTTGTGGCCGTCCTCCAAATCTTAGCTGCAAAGCTAAATTCGTCTTGCTCTTGTTGAAAGCTGGATGGAAATATATCTTCTTGTTTATCAATTGGTTGGAAACAATATAATTTTGTAATAGAAATCATGTTGTACTTATCTTGATTGTAACTGCTCTCTGATCTCTCTTTATTTAAATCACAACAAAGATCAGAGAGGGGGGTGATTTCAGAGGGATTCGAATGATGGAATTGAGGATGAATTAGAGCTTCAGAATTAAGGATGGCAGAGAGAATGGATAATGGATGAGAGATTGAGAGACTTCTTGTTGTAATCCACTGTAACTCTACTTTGATATTTTAATATAAATCTAGTTTCCATTCCATCTTTGATCCTGAAGTAACCCAGCAGCATCTACTGGCGGCTAAGGGCCTAGCCTCTAGTGGAGTACGCTGCTGCTATATTATATCTTTATGCTTCCTGTGTGGTTTTATCTCTTTATTTTACTCTGTTGATTAATTTGACGCACTTTGCTGTTTTACATATCAGCGCTATTAGATATACTTGATTGGATACTATCGTTATCTGCAACAGGAATGCTATGTTATCATTTTAACTTTGTATCACATTGTTGTTCCTTTGGATAATTGATATAACATTGATGTTCCTTACAGATTTTCATTCATTTAAAGATTAACCGCGTTGTATGTTCCTCAATCGGTACAACTGTATGATGTATTCTTAAATTGTGACTGTTGTTTATTCGGGATTGTTGTTACTTTATAACTGTGATTCATGCATATTGTATCGAAGCTCGGATTACTGTCCCTTTTAATGATAAGTGTGTTGCGTGCTTGATTTGGATTGTTGTACATTCATATTTAGTTGTCGTTCCATTTCTGAATTGTTGTTTCATTTCAATTGCTGGTTTATTTCAATATTGCTGATTTGTTGTTTCATTTACTTGCCATTTCTTAAGGACGGACTCAGGCTGTAGTGAGTGTCAGCTTCTGCTATTTGGCTGCCAGACCTTTGATCTGCTCCCATCAGTTATGAAAGGGATAGGTTATTGCCACCAAACCCCTGGCTGATGTGTTGTTCTATTTCATTGTTATTTCCTTTACTTGCCATTTCATTTATATTCATCAAGGACGATCTCAAGCTATAGTGAGCCCCAGCATCTGCTACCTAGCTCCCAGACCTCGGATTTGTTCTCATCAGTTATGAAAAGGATGGGTTATTGCTACCAAACCTTCGACTCATGCAATGCTTGGTGTGATTTAGCCTTTTGAAGTAGTTAAGTTGTAGAATTGCACCCATTTACTTTGTTGTTCATTTCTATTGATAATTGCACTAGTTTGCTTTTAAAGAGTTTTCCTAGTTTACTTTCAATGGAAGCTTTAGTTCAAGTTCGATTTCCTTTTGATTGCTTTAAAGCAAGACTGTCAACTGTAGAGAACATTGGTTATTGCTTCCTCGTTCCCAGATTGATTGTCTTGTTCCGGTTTGATTTCAATTGCATCAATCTCTAGAGGAATGAGTTATTGCTACTGTATCCTCAATTGATGTTTGTTGAGTGAATAATTGGATTTCAAAGCATTTGAGTTTAGGTTATTGTTAGATTTCCTTTTTAAGCATTCATTTACTTTTGTAGCTTTTAAGCACTATACTACAAAACATTACTCTTGAGTAAATAGTCGCCTCAAACTGAGTACACTCTTGAAATAAAAAGTCGTCCCTAGTTTGATAATTAATGTGAAGGCAATTAGGAGTTTAAAAGACACCTTTTTATCGCCCCATAGAAAGCATGCTAAACCTCGAGTCCAAATTTCAAATCTTGTCTTGCTATATTGTCAGAGATATGAGCTGAGGAAATTAGGGTTTTTGCAAGCTCCAGAATTCCATCTCAAACAGGTCATTGTGGAATTTTCACTATAACGTTTTTTTCTACAAAGTTTCAAAGTCTAAAATTAAAACCCATTTGAGCGGAAATATTGATGAATCGAAAGCCCCAATATTTGATATTTTTTCACTATATGTTCGGAGATACAGTCCAAGACATTTAGAGTTTTTTCCCAAATTACATTCCAAACAGGTGACCTTGGAAAAATTGTCATAACTTTCTCTTTGAGCATCAGATTGAAATTTAGTAAGAAGTTATAGAACGAGGATAGACTGTACTTTTCTATGTATTTGTTTCAGGTTTGAAGGTCGAAAGAGGGACACGTGGTAGGTCATAGAAGTTCATTCTATTGAACCAATCTATAATCAGGTCATTGTAGACGATTTGGCATAACTCTGTATTGAAGAATCCAATATTGATAAGACTAGTGGGGTTAGAAAGAGGACTTAGGGGGCTACCACAGATAGAAATTATAGAACTTGAAGATTTGAAATTATAGAGCTACATTCGTTTAAATATCGAGCTCCTAAAAGCAAGAAAAAAATGACTCAAATCAAGAAAATAGAAACACCTAGTAAGCAAGATTGGATGGATGACTTGAAGAATGTGATCAAACCTAAGATAAATAGTTTTATATGTTCCATGGAGGCTAATATCTATGGTATGGAAGCATATTTGAAGAAAAGAATGGAAGATTTGAAGAAAGACATGGAAGGTTTGAAGGTAGGTGGGACAAAGCTGCTACAAGAAAGGCCTCCTAATGACGAAAAGGTAGTAGAGGAAACTCAAGATGAGAAAAAAATAAATGTCAATCATGATTTCATAGAATATAACATTGGATTGAAGAACCACCGTATTCCAAAGATTGATATGAGGATGTTTGATGGAAAGGATCCCATAACATGGATACTATAGATGAAGAAATATTTTGATCTACATGACGTGCAACTATTACAAAAGGTGTGTATTCCATATTTATGTTTAGAATCGAATCAATTTTTATGGTATAAGGGGCTTTGTTCTTATACACCACTTGTCACCTGGTCAATTTTCATGGAGGAAATGATAACACATTATGAGGATACAAAGAGAAACACCTTGTTGGCTTGTTGAGGCCTGACCCAGGTTCAGAGTTAATTAGCCAAACAAATTCCTGTACTACTGGCCCTCTCAATAACATTCCGTGGAGCGTAGACTGAGGTATCACCTGAAGTAGTATGGGGGGGGGGGGGGGGGGGGGTGCTGGAACCAAGTTTTTGCACCCTTGAGATGTCTGAGGGGTTGATTTGGTCCAACTGAGAGTCTCTTCTTGCAGGTTACTTCGCGCACTTCCCTGGCCTTCGTGGCGTGATATATTCACCTTCGCACAACCCTAACCAAGGGTTGTGGGGCTTTCACACTGCTAGAGAAATAATCTACACTATTTCCCTAAGTCATGCCCGATATCTTTATCTATGTTCTTTTAACAGTTAGTTATATTCGTGTAAACAGATGCCTTGTATTATATTTACTTATTCAACACATTCATATGAGTTCGCGTAGTGAATAAATAGTAAACTTGCAATTTATGCCCAATAATACATAAAACAGGAAAAGATACATAGAAATATGGTAAAACTTCTCTTTTATTAATTCTTCCCATGGTTACAGACTCGGCCTACCCTGCGCACTCAGCTGTAGGGGTCCACGCACTCAGCTGCAGACTACTAGGCATCTGCACACTCAGTTGCAGATCCTTCTCCTACTCTACGACCCAAAAACAAGATTTACACTCAGCTCAATGCTTTTATTCCTTCGTTTCCATAGATAGGTCATTTCTTACACTTAGAGCCTCACTCTATTTATACAATACCATGTTCCGTGGACCATGGGTAGATCTTTCAAACTGGCATTACATTACAAAAGCAAGGGTGGACAACCCTATGACTCTATTACGACTTCGCGCTCCACGCCCATAATTCATGGAGTCTTTACAATGGACTTAGTCAAAACTTGGGATTTAAGCCCTAAAACACGCCTTGGAAGATTCCACGCCCAACAGGCCCCTAAGACAAACATCATGACTTGCCCTCGTGTCACTCTGTCGATGTGGAGATCTTTGATGGAGACCCTCCAACTCTGCTCGAATGGCTACAAGGTCAGGAACACATTGAGTGGTTTCCTATTGGATCTCCTGTACACATTGTTCCGAGATCGCATTGTTGGAACTGCTTCCCTAGATATTCCTATGTCCCCCGCATTTGTGCGATCTTGCCTTCGGTTGTTGATGTAATAATGAAGGCGTCGTCGATCCAAGGTTGAATGTGAACCTTCAAAACTACTTCTCTGTGTTGTGTTGCGCCCACTTTCTCTTTCGGCGCTTTGGCCTGTTGCATTCGCGTGAGCCTCTGAGTGAGGGCCACTGTCTGTGTGGTCCCTTTGACACTGTCATACTACTGCTAGAGATCACATGCCTCTGTCTCTAATCACTGGATGTGAGGGTTCTCCTATAGATTGGTGAGGACCTCGAATGACTCTTCCAACATCCTGGTGCAGTCCCTTACTGCAATGCTAATCTCTTCAATCCCTGATGTAATAACGCTGGCGTGTTATTCTCTTACTTCTAGAGGGGTGGATGGCTGGGCCTTCAACCCTAGCTGTGCTATTTTAAGGTTCAGGTCTAGCAAAACCTTGGCCATTTCTTCTGATGCCTCGCACACCCCTGCTACTAATCTTTTGATGTGTGCCTCTGCTGGTGCTTCTACTGGGATGGCCAGCTCAGGGACCATTTGACAAGCTTCTTGCAATACCTGTATCATCTGCCTATTCTATGACACAACCTTGTCATGCGACAAGCTCAAATGTTCCATGTTGATCTTCTACTCACTTAGCACCTGCAATGCATGGCTCTCCCTGGCCTGTAGTTCTACAGTAATCCCATCCTGCAGAACATAGAGCGTCTCCCATGGGAGCGCAACCATGTTGATCTCGAGGCCTTTCAAGGTATTGACCGTAGGCCTATTGACCTCATTTTTTGTAACCAGTGCCCCCTCTTGTAGCACTATTGTGTTGGTTGTCCAAGCGCGTAGCATTTCCTCGGTTGCAGCTGTCCTTACTGCGAGGCTGGTCGAAAGAGTACCAACCTAAGGAGTGCACACCTGCAACTCCTGAATCTACTCATGGAGGGCCCCCAACACAATCTGATTCTCCTTCATGAAGTTATGGAGGGCCTCAATGGTGACATCATGCACCATCTCACCTATGTCGTGCAGATCCCCCTCAGTAAGGGTGATCAAGACGATAAACAATTTAGATGCTTTGACCTTCTTGCGTGGCCTTGTCCACTTTCTTGAGCGTTGGTGCTTCAATAGTGTTGACATTGTTTGTGGGTTTGTGCCACCCTCTTCTTCCTCTATTTCCATTTATTTCTCCTGCTCCAGTGGAGGCAACTTATGGATCTCACACACCTTCTCTGTTGCCTTTTGTGCTGCTGTTGCTGTGGCCGTTTCCTGTTCTGCTACTGCCTGCGCAACGTCCCATGCCTCCTGCGCTTTTGCTGCCACTACTTCTTGTCTTCTCTTTTCCACCAATTGTGCCATGCGCAGTTTGGCCTCCTCTTTCTTCTTTTGTGCAACAGACTTCTCCACTGCAGTGATGTTTGGGGTGCACCACTCCGGTGGCCATGTCTCCAGTACATCGAAAATCACATTATCTATAGTGGGTGATAACCGCGGCTTGCAGTTAATCCCCATTTTTATTTTCATCTCCATGAACACCCAGAATATCTTACTATCGTGGATTCAGTTTTCATCCTTAGTGGTCCATAGTGAGGCGTACTTTTTGGCCTCCAATAGATCCCTTGCAATTGTGGGGAATTGGCTGTCCTCTGGCAATTCCCTTTCCACCAGCACTATGGACAACAAAAGCCATGCATAGTGGAACGCTTTTCTTTGTTCTTGTGCCTCGCGGCAATTTTCCAGGAACTCCTTACACAAGAACTCAGACCAGTTAAACTGGACCTCCTTCGCTCATTGTTCATCAAGTGCAACCACCGGCGTGGGCACCTTGTCTGCACGACACTTTCGAATGAGCTTACCTGCCAGTATCTTGGTCACAACTGTAACTTCTTTGTTGTTGATGCTGGATATGGCGTAGCCCCTTTTCTTCTTTTCCATATTGTATTTCTTTTTCATGGCCTCTGTGATGGCCAAATCAATGCTCTTCCTTTTCAAAATATTTGCGGGGTCCTCTCCTTTACATGGGAGTTGGGTAATGCGATGGGTTAAGTGGTCCATGATGGGGATGGGCTCCTCCAGCCACAAACACCCACTGTGCACCAAGAAGAGTAGCTACCTGATGACGAAGATCATCATTGGGGTGCGGTGGAAATGCAGCACCCAGAGTAGGTTTAGTAACCCTGCCTTTTCCACTCTGTGTAACCACTTTCATGGCTCCAATTCTATAACCCTCACCGTGGTGTTTTGCTTGGGCTTCATAAGTTGTGTGGTCTTTAGGTGAGGGAATTTCTCATGGTTAGTGAGATCCCAATCTTCAAACTTCAAGTTTGGCACCCACCCTAGGTGCGTGCCCTCAAAGATGATGTCATCCAAGAGGAGCAGAGTCTGGAGAGAGCTCTTGCTCTGGTCAAGGTCCTTGGGCACTTTTGCCTTCCCCTTCCATAGGGGGATATACGTGGGCAACTTTTTTGGAGGGTGCCCTCATCCTCATCTTCTTCAATTATGAGGTCTTCTAGGTCTTCTTCCTCGTCGTCGATTTCCAGGTTAATTGCTTTCCCTTTTTCCTCCATCATTAATATGGTGTGCAGCAAGTTTCGATGGGACACACGCACCAGAATCTTGGCTGTTTATCTTTCTTTGTTCTTGGCGTGTGTGGTGATTTAGGGATTTCTTCCACAATCTCAACGCCTTCAAGAGCATCTTCCACAATCAGGGCCTGCGTAGCCTCTTCGACAGTCATCTCTCCAATATCCTTAGCTTCCTCAGATGCTGCAATATTGCTCATCTATAAATATCTTAATTGCTCAATCAGGGGCTCAATCAATGCTCTGCCTAGGGCAAACAGGTCTCAGCTCAGAATACATGGGGCATACGATAGCTCAATTCACAAATGACAAAGTTTTGTTTGATGTGTAGCCCTTTGTAATTTATAGCACCTTTTGAATTTGAATCCGACCGTTCCCCCCAAATCTGGTCCATTAATGCTCCCTTAGCAATAGATTTTCCCAAACGCTACCCATAAAGCGCTTCTTAAATGCCTACTACCCGCTCCATTTGGTCTCAAGTCAAGCATCACATCATGAATAGTGACTACAATGGTCACTTTCTAGCCAACCTGCATGGCAACACAACCCCCCTTGCATGGTCGCGGACCTTGTGACACTTTTCTCTTGCGTGCAGCTCCAACATCGCGCAGCTCCTGGGTAGAGTAGTTTATAGTCCCGTGCCTCCTTTCAATTGCCTAAAGCACTAAGTCTGTACTTCCCATGGCTAGTCAGGTGGCCATGCCACTTGTATAAGGTTCCAACCAATCATCTGTCACTTTTCCTGGAAAACATCCACCTTTTATTGTTATTGGCTATGTCGTGCACTTTATCATTTGCAACCCGCCACCATGGCTGATCTATTTAGTAATATGTGGTCCAATCCAAGGCATCAGGCTGATCAAATCTTGGCGGTAGTCCCCAAATTCATCAACATGGTGTGCGCGTGCTATTTTATCACCCTGGTTTCCTTATCGAGAAAATCCTTTTATATTTCATCCTTAAGCTTCTTGACTTCCACTTCCACCAGAGTGCTTTTCTCCCTTAATCACACTCTTTCTTTCATAAGTTCCTGGAGCCTAAGATCACCCTGTTAGATTTCTTCCTTAGGTCCCAACCGTTCGGCTTCATTCAACTTTGTGACTACTTCTTCCAAGGCTTCACGATCCATCATATCTACTGGTGATGCTATGTGCAAACTAGGAATTTTATACCCTTTGGGGATTACAGTGTTTGCTCCATACTCCAGCCATGAAGGTGTATGCTCCATCAATTTCTTGCACATTGTCTTACAAGCTCACAAAACCACTGGTATGTGCAAGTCCCAATCAGTCTGGTGCACATCATATACCTTGTTCAATGCTTCGCACACTTCATTGAAGGCTACTGCATGGATAACCCTCTGCCCACTCATTATTTCCATACTCCATCATTCCAACCGGAGGGGTTTTTCATGCCATTTCCTTACCCACACATGCTTTTTGACCATGTCTCATAACTCGAAGTCTATGTGCATCCACGGATCATCTCGTCCGTCATAATTGTTTGTTAATCACATCAGAGGCTTCCGAAACTATATGTGCATCATTCTCTTTCGTACCAGTCCTCAAAGCTTCCTTGGTGCATGCCCCACCACCTCACGGGCGTAGCATGCAGTACCCATTTGAAAGCCTTTAAACATTGCTATTCTGACACCTCCCATTCCAATGTTTTCAGGAAGTCATCTACCTAACTCAACCCATCATACGTAGGTAGATCCCTTACCTCCATTGATACGCAGTGCAACGATCTTATCATTATGTTGCAGTTCAGTGTGGTTACCTTGTGTAACTGGTTATGACATCGCTTTATCTCTTCGTATCTGACGTACAGGAGCTTTCACACTCCCATGAGATTCGTCCATCCATGGTGGGATTTACCCAGTCTTGCTCTCGCATGGGTATCTTGTAGATGCAGTCCAAGTCATCATCGCTTTCATAGTTGCACATTAGCTTCGTTTAGCATGATCCTTCTGCAGGGTCCAAAGGTACAACTACGCGTAGGGACTTTTTATCAAAAATCATCTTGCGTTTCTTTAGGTTTATTACCCCATTCTTGTCAGTGGCCCAATCTATCCCTAATAGCACAAGGTAGGGATTGCTATCATTAACAATCTCTATTACTTAAAAATATGCCAGCACACTTGCTCCTTCAATATCTATGGTGATTCCTTACAATCTTCCCATACATAGGATCTTTTGCTGGTTCTCCATTCACAGTTGGATAGGAGATCATTGGAGCATAAGCCTCCACATGCACTCCCATGTCTTCTTCTGTAGAATGCTCATTTCTGATCCTAGGTCCAGAATCACTTGGTCCATCTCATATTCCCCAATCTGCGTGGTCAACCTCATTTCTCTTTTCGTCCTCGTTGCGTGCTTTCCAATCTTCTGGACTACGCGTGATTCTCCTGGTGTGGTCCCAACGTATCTATTAATGAGTTCTTGCAGTCCCTTTATAGCCTTGCTATCACGCAACAGCTTCATGCATGTTTCTAGGAACGCCGTGAGCATCGATGGGTCCATTTCCGGCTCTGGTTTGTCTTTTCTTCCTGAAGTGGAGGAATCAATGAAGCTCTTCCTAGCTTCCATGAAGGTTTCCTTAGCACGCTCCAAATCAAACTTTGGTTCTTTCTCAGAGCCTTGCAAACCCATGTACTATCTTCAAGTTGCTTGCCTCTGTCATCCCCTGTTGTAATTCCACTTTGGAGCACAATGTTCACATTAGGGTCTTCCTCACATGACTCAGACCTCATCATTTGGAGGTTCTCAGATGGGGGAGGTTGGAGCGCTCGGTTGTCGCACAACTGCACTATCAGTGTGGGACAATCCTCCAGCTCTGGTTTGTCTTTTCTTCCTAAAGTGGAGGAATCAATGAAGCTCTTCCTAGCTTCCATGAAGGTTTCCTTAGCACGCTCCAAATCAAACTTTGGTTCTTTCTCCGAGCCTTGCAAACCCATGTACTATCTTCAAGTTGCTTGCCTCTGTCATCCCCTGTTGTAATTCCGCTTTGGAGCACAATTTTCACATTAGGGTCTTCCTCACATGACTCAGACCTCATCATTTGGAGGTTCTGATATGGGGGAGGTTGGAGCGGTCGGTTGTCACACAACTGCGCTATCAGTGTGGGACAATCCTCCACCTCATGATCAAACAATGTACAATACAAGCATGATGGACACATCAAATTCATATAATTATAGGCATAATGTCCTAGCCCTCTGCAATTGTAGCATATCAACTATCCGCGACCTCTTCCAGGTCCTCCTCCACCTTGGCCTCGTCCGCGCCCCTAAAATCAAATTCACACCATCCCTACATTTTGGTCAAGCGGTTGTGTTTTGGTTGAGCTATGTAGGTGGTAGTCCTATCCATCATGAGTTCATAACTTCTACAAGTGCACTCATCATGTCCCACTGATCTACAGAAATTACAGAACAACTTTTGCAAATTCTGCGTGTACTTCTACAACAAATGACAGCTTTTCGTAGCATGCTTTTCTCCTATTTGAAAAATCACACACCACAACACAGGTGATTTTCTAGGTCCTGCTTATACCTATGGTCTCAATGGCATCAGTTCTCCTCTCGCATGGTAATTCATGAACACTGGGCATTGGTCATTGTCATGACCCTGAACCTTACATTCAACACACCATACCTCGTTGCACACTTCTGGGTGGCCTGTCCTGTCATGTTTCAGACTCTAAACTCTTAAGGCAAAAGTTTTTCAACTATGTGTGGATCTGCTAAACTCCCAGGTTAGGATCCTATATCGGGGTTCCATGGAGCCTCATTGCGATATCCAAGGCCTCGACCTAAATTGTTAGCCTCTGTTGTGATAGCACGTTCCTTAAATGTGGCGTTAGTGATGCTACAAACCATTCGTGGTGTTGTCCATCTATCAAAGTCATATTAGCTTTGTGAATTGTGCACTTTAGACTCAATCCAACTCCCAACGAGTCTTTCTTGGTAGCATCATGATCTCCTTGAACCCAATGATAGACTATGCTTTTGACTTAGGCCTAATAAATTATTTGTTCAACTCAGTTTGGATATCTGCAATCCCTGCATTCTAATTTTCATTAGAATGCTTAATATACCAGGTCAGTGCGTGGTCCTGCAGAGCACTGAGCAATGTTGCTTTCTTTATATTGTCATTTGTAACTCCCTGCGCTTCCCATCCAACTTTTATCATGAACCAAAACTGGTACGAATCTTCATTTCCTACTCCTTTGAACACCAACAACTTTATCACGCTTTCCATATGGACTCGCAGTGGTGGCAGAGGTGGTATGGGAAAAAATGGGGGTGAAGGGGGTGAAGTTGGTGGTGGTGTGGGTGGGGGTGGTATGCATGGAATCCTCTACCTTATCAAATTGATAGCACTTCTTGGTGAGACCTTCGCGAGCTCTTCCTCGTTCCCTCATGGAGGTGAAATCAAGGGTCTAGTTTCTAGCTTTGCATTGTCTTCGCTTCTATAAATTCTCCCACTTCGTGTAGCCCCAAACATCAATGTATTCGCATAACCGACTTTTCACACAGTAGAATTTTAATCCAAGTGTTCAAATGCTTAACATACTTACCTTACGGTCCTTTGACGAAGTGTTGCTCTACCTCACTATAGCTGACTGAAGCATCTACTGCGAATTCAGTAATGAATCCTCCTATAATTCAATCAAGCCAATGATCAATAGTGCGTGCGATATTATCCTCTAACGCTTCCAATATGCGCACCAACTCTAGGGTCCACACAATAGGTCTGTTGAGCTTGCACCTTCTTGGCTATCTGCTAGCTTTATGATCCACTCATATAGATCAGTAGGGAAAGATGCGAGGAAAATTATATGGATCTTTTTGAATAGGTAACAGTCTAACCACTCTTTTTTTGAAAGTCATGGATTCATGTTCTCCTGCATCACGAACTCATGAATATTCCTATCCAACCAATCTTCAATTTCTTTCTTAGTTGGATTCTAGTGATACGACATTAGACATCTCTATGTAGATCCTGGTCCCAGCAACAGAACCATTTGTTGGATTGTTGGGGCCTAACCCAAGTTCGAAGTTAATTATCCAAACAAATCCCTGTACTACTGGCCCTTTTGGTAATAGTCGACGGAGTGCGGACTGAGGTCTCACTCGAAGCAGTATGGGGGGGGGGTGCTAGAACCAAGTTTCTGCACCCTTGAGATGTCTGAGGGGTTGATTTGGTCCAACTAAGAGTCTCTTCACATAGGTTACTTCGTGCAATTCCCTGGCCTTCACGCCCTGATATATTCACCTTCGCGTAGCCCTAACCAGGGGTTGTGGGGCTTTTGCGTTGCTGGAGTAGCAATCTACACTATTTCCCTAAGTCACACCTGAGATCTTTACCTATCTTCTTATAACAATTAGTTATCTTCGCATAAACAGATGCCTTGTATTATATTTACTTATTGAGCACATTCATATGAGTTTGCACAGTGAATAAAAAATAAACTTGCCATTCATACCCAATAATACATAAAATAGGAAAAGATACACAAAAATATGGTAAAACTTTTGTTTTATTAATTCTTCCCATGGTTACATACTCGACCTGTCCTATGCACTCAGCTGCAAGGGTCCATGCACTTAGCTGCAAACTAGTAGGCCTCTACTCACTCAGTTCTAGAGTTGCCTCCTACTCTACGACCCAAAGACATGATTTACACTCGACTCAATGATTTTATTCCTTCGTTTCCATAGATAGGTCCTTTCTTACACTTAGAGCCTCGCTCTATTTATTAAATCTTGCAAACCGACATTACATTACAAAAGCAAGGATGGAAAATCCTATGACTCTATTATGACTTCGTGCTCCACACCCACAATTCAGAGTCTTTACAATGCACTTAGTAAAAAATTGGGCTTTAAGCCCCAAAACATGTCATGGGGAGATTCCACGCTCAACACACCTTATTTAGCCAATTGATAAATCTCAAACAAAAGGGTTCAATGGTAGAGCATATTGAGGACTTCCAAAAATTTAATATAAGGGTAAATGATATTCGAGAGAAGCAGAGGATATATGTCCTCATAGGCACTTTAAAGGATAACATTGAACATGAGGTTCATATTTGGGAACCTAGTTCATTGGAGAAGGCATTTAGGATTGCAAGAAAAATTGAAATAAAATTTATGGCAATAAGAAATACTACCACTCATAATTATAAAGATGGAAGTGTTGTTGCTCCTAGCCTTCCACAACCTACAAGGTTTACACCACAAAAATTGGAAGAAAAAGGAGAAAATGACCTTTGTTACAGTTGTGACAGAAAATAGACTAAAGGTCATAAGTCTGCTGAGAAGAAATTATTTTGCATTGATTGTGAAGAGGGGGAAGAAAAGGAGCAAGAAACGTGAAAAGAAGAGGATATACACTAGGAACCAATCCAAGAGAAATAAGAAATGAATCCAACCATATCTTATAATTCATTGGCAGGAATTACCACTCCTCAAATTCTCAAGTTAGAAGGACATATCAAGAAGAAAAAGGATAACCTCACTTTCACGCAGAATCAAATGAAACAACAGGCAGATCAACATCGCAGTGAAAGAAGCTTTGACATAGGCAATTGGATATTTTTACGACTACAACCATATAAACAAATGTCCTTAAAGAAAGCTAAGAAGGATAATAAATTATCACCAAAGTACTATGGTCCTTATAAAGTGCTACAAAAGATTGGTACTATGGCATACAAATTGGATCTTCCCGTATCTTCCTGAGTGCCCACAATTTTCCATGTTTCATGCTAAAAGAAGGTTATAGGTGACAAGGTCCCAGTTCAAGCAATATTTTCAAAACTTGACGACGAAGAAAAAATCATATTTGAACTTGGCGAAGTCCCAGAAACAAGAAACTGATAGCTACAAAATCGATCAATTTCAGAGTATCTCGTCAAGTGGAAGAACTTGCCCACTGATGTTTCCACATGGGAGGATGATAATTTTATATAGAAGCATCCAGAACTACTCAAGCATTGAGGACAACACTTTTTTAAGGATAGGGGCATGTTATGTCCCTATACTACTATTTTAACCCCTTATTGTTATTAGTGCAACCCCCTTATTATATTGTTGTGGCCATGTAGTCCCCATATTATTATTATTGTGCCCCATAGAAGCCCACTATTGTTATTGTTGTGACCTTACATTATTATTGTTATGTCAGCTCTAATTATATTATGACCCCTTAGACTCCTATATATAGAAAGGAGGTATTGTCATTTGTATCATTCAAGAATTTTTCATTTGTGTAATGTAAAGGAGGTTGCCCCATTGAAGAGGCTGATTTCTAAGTCATTGATCTATCATTTCTATGTTTTTGTGAGTTGGTTTCATAACATACATCAAAATTATATTGAAATATGGTTCCAAACAATCACTAAATTGTTGCAACACTCTTCTTCAACAATTACTGATCTCATCTCAGTCAAAGAATTTGGTGTCTCATATTTAGATACATGTCAAAGCATATCTTTAGGCTTACACACAATTTTATCTTTCATCTTGATTTGCATATAGCTCCATTGGAAGTATTCCTATACTCGAAAGATATATTTTGGTTTTTCAAATAGACTAGGATAGAAAAAAAATAGTAAAAAGAGAAGAAAGAAGAAGAACAAAATCTCAGGTGAAAACCTCGTTCTGGGTGCCTGAGATTGACTCATTGATTGAGAACCTCCTTGAGGCAGTCAGTCGGTTGGAAAGAAAAAAACGAAAAAAAAAGAGGAAATATCCTAGGTGAAAACCTTCTTTGAGGCGCCTAGGCAGACATAGTAGTTGAAAAACGCATTGAGGCAGCTAGTAGGGCTAAATAAAAAATGAAAAAAAGAATTGTTTTTTGAGTTGCATATATGTGTTTGCATGTAGGTACTCCTCCACATGCATAAAGAAAAGAAACAAGTCAGCCCTACAAAAGGATAAAAAGAAAGAAATGGGCAAAGAGGCAAGAAAAAAGTAAAAAACAATCAACCTTGGGCTTCTTACCTTCTATGAAAACTACTCAAGAAGGACCAAGGAGATGTCAATCCATCATCCTCATCTATTTCCAGCATCCACCCATAATTCCCAAGCCTTTCCCATTCATTTTCCTCACCATCCTAAAATGCTACATGAAGGTTTTTTTTTTCATTACAAGAGGCCAAAATACACAAGGCAAAAATTATTTTTTCCATATATTGAAAGCCTTGAATTCATTGGTCAAGTTGTTTGATGGGGATATGAAAGTGGATGATGGTAAGATTCTCAAGGAATTTCAGCAAATTCCGGTGCATACTTTCGGATAAGGTGGACTCCATCATCTACAACCAATTTTAAAATTTCTAGATATTCATGCATCCATTGGCCAAGATTATTTTTTGGGAGATGTGTAAGGATGATGGGAACATGCTCACAAAATTTTAGATCAAATCAATCTACCATTTGAGATATATGGATAAAACAATTCTTCTATAGGAGCATTCCAGAATTGCTACAAGAGTGGCCATTTTTGCTACAGGAGAGGTTCATAAAACCTCCTTCACCTCTCATCCATTCCATTTAACCAAATTCTTCTCTAGTTGATGAAAAAAATAAGAAAAACAAAGAAACGAGACTTTGCCTTCACCCCTTCTTCATAAGCTTTCACCACCATCAGAGCTTTTTGTCATGTCCCTAGGCTCAACTTGATTCATCCAAGTCACTAAATTGTTTTCATGAAGCAACATAAAGTTTGAATGAGGTTTTCGAGGGAACTATGTGACTGGTATAAGAAATAGATCATCCATGTAGTAGGTTGCACAAATCCAACATATCCAGGAGCATAAGACTATTACAGCTTCGTACTGAATACATTACCACCCCTGAGCATTAACAAGTTCGCCCTTGAATTTTTATGATGCCACATCATCCTTGAAGAGGTAACCAATCTAGTCCAATATAGGCAGATCAAGCAGTGGGCGGACCTGCATGAAAAAAGGGAATTGTAACGGTCAAATAACTATCAGAGAGCATCATCACATTTTCTCAAATAAAGACCTATGTAAGAGGAAATAATGAGGAAGAGAACCTTCAGGTGATATTTAATCGACCACTGGGTCAATAGCAACATGCATGCATCAATAGGATCTCGACACATGTCAGGCATAGGTATGCATTATTCTTCACCTCTCTTGTTGAGCATATTATGGTTAAAAAATTATTTTCAATGCACATGAGGGAAGGTTTTATAGGCTGAAGGTGGCTATTAAACTTGGCCACCCTCGACTAGTAGGACTGTAGTTTACTCAAACATCAATGCAACGTCGAGAAGTCAAAGTTGGGAAAGTGATAATTACGAGGAATCGAGAACAGATCATCAAGCACATTGATCCCACTATCACATAAAGAAATAAAAGAACAAGGCTTAACTTTAGTGGTATCGATGCTCATTCCCAAAATAGTTAGAGAGACTCATGAAGGCATCGAAGGTCGAGCCAGATTCTAGCAGGGGCTTCCTAAGGTACTACAGAAGAGATATAGAGTTGATTTGTAGGTGCTAAAAGATTTGAAATAGATTCTACAAGAGAAATAAGGCAGCTATAGGAGAAACATGGTTGCAACACGAGAGAGAGATTGTGTGCTACAAGAGAAACATAACTGCTAGATGAGAAATGATAGATGTGACACGAAGGTAGAAGTTGTTGCAAAATACAATGCTTTAAGGAATTTCACCCCAAAACCCTAGGATTTGAAGGAAAACATTCAAAGGAAGTGTAAATACATATTTATCCTTGCCATATGTGAACAAGAAGGTTGCAAAATTTTCATTTTTTTCAGTAGTACAACCTATGGGAAACTTTTGATAAAAGTTTACAAATAAAAAAAATGAAATTTGGATATTTCCTTTGAATTGAGCCTGATAAGAAAGGGAATTGTAATTATTTTTGGGTGACCATGAAATACCTCTTCCTCTAGGAAATATAGGAAATTTTTTCTTTTTTCGTCTTTCTTAAAAACCCTCATTACACAAAAATATCTAAAACTTGTAACAGAAATAGAGAATTACCTTGCTAGCTTTGGAAATTTTTATTGAAGGATATGGCTAGTGGATTTAAGCATATAAATCCCATAAAAAAGAAGAAGGAGATGAAGAAGCTAATGAATAAGCATAAGAAGATGGAGAAGAGGGAGATTCTCCAAAAGAAAAACTGAAGGAGGAAGAAGGAGGGGAGGAATAAAATGTGCTAAAAACCAAAATAGTAATGCCTAAGAGAGAGATAATCAAGTTTTCGATGACACAAATAGGAAAATAGAGAACTCCAAAGCCCATTAGGCAATCATCTAGGCCACAAAAGAGAATGAGAATGCAAAAAAAGGCAATAAGACATTAACAATCAAAATAGAACTCAAACTATAGTGATGAAAAGAGGATTTCCAAGAAGTCTCTAATCTCTTTCTAGCTTGTGTCCAAGGCCTACAAGATGGTCTAGAAGGGTAAGAGGCAAAAATTAACCATGAGGTGCAATTTTGGTCAAGATTTGATAAATTTTATTACATTCTATAGAATTGTATAGGTCTACTACATGTTTACTACATGATGCTCTCTATTGCTACAAATCGCATGCAAAGGCATTTTTAGGGTTTCAGAGCTATCCAAATGGTGGGAAAAGGTAGGAGGAGGTTCAAAAAGGATCTGGAAGATCTTGCTAAACTGAAAAATATTGAAGAACCCATCTTGCACAAGGGGAGAAGGTAGGCTAATGGTCTCTAGAAAAACTATGATTTTTCTATGCACAAACAATTTTGGAAAAATGAGTGAAAATGGAATGAAGGAGTCAAGGAGAGGGTGTGAATGCAATGGATCTACAAGCCGACATAGTTCACTTGCAAAGAGGAAAGTTATGCTTTTGTGCTTGAAATACTGTTAAACAATCATGAAAAGAACAACTATAATTTTTTGGTTGTCCTTGCAGAACCAACAACTGAGATTCTTAAGAGAAAGGACTGAGGAATGTACAAGAGAGATGCCACCAGGGCCATGAATGAGGCACAATTAGATCACTAAATTTCTCAGAGGATGAGAAACACTTATAGTAGAGGGGTATGATGGGCCTCAAAATTAGACATAAATTAAGGCCCATCTGACCATACTTCAACACATTAACCTCTCTTTTTGCATTAGATGACATATTTTAAACTTTAATATGTTCATTAGGAAGGTTTATAGATAATTGCATATTTAGGCCTAACACTATTTATTTTTGTAGAATATTGTGAGAATATTGAGTAGATTACAAAGATTTGGAGGAGATAATATAGGGACTTTCTCTGTACTACAATCTAGACCAAGATTGGATAAAAAATGAAGAGGATATTTTGAAATTATTGCAAAAATTCTGGAGCTTTGGTGATTGAGAAAATCTAGGAATGTGCTCCTTGGCATTTAATGCAGATTCCTAGCCTTGAGAACCATATCCACTATTTAAGGGATTTTGGAGGGTAAATGTTCCTCCTTTGAAGGATAATACTTCCTCATTACTTAGTATAATTACCAATTCGAATTGGCCTCTAGGGGTATGTATTTCTTAGTCTTCTTGTGGAGAAAACTTGTTTTTTAGCAGTTCCACTTTCATTTCTAGCAGGGATGTACTTGGATTGATTCAAATAATGAAGATTGGTGTGATTTTTAGATTCTAAATCTTGGTTTCCTTCATAGGAATCTGATTTTTATTGGGCTTTTACATCCCAGGAGCTTCTCATCCCTCTTGTACAATTTATTTATTTCCTTTGAATGTATTTTTCACTCTCAAATCTTATTTCTACATTTACTATTCATGCCTCTTTTGTTGTAGGTTATGTTGGTTAATTTATTGAAGTGATTTGTGTTGAAGGTTATTTATAGAGTAAAAATCATGATGCGTCCTTAAAACAATTTTGAAAAATCAAATTGATCATTGAACTACTTGGATTGTTTTACTAGATCACAAATCTTGAATTTATGGAAATCCTTTATAGAAAAATAGTAGTAATTTTTTGTTGTTTTTTAGAACTCTCTAAAGAGATTAATTTCAGTTTATTTCACTTCTATTGGGTCATACACCATTCAAATTATTAAAATATATTACTTCATATAATTTCCACTTGATTAGTTTAGGAATTCAGTAGGTTAACTAGCTCACTAGTTCTTGAATTTCCAAGTTTTATAGTAATAGTTTTCTGCTATTCTTTAGCACATGTTAATAGGGATATTTTGTAGTGATTCCAGTTGGAATGGAGTCCTAAGACATCATAATTAATAATAATAATAAAATCCCATCCAATTTTCCTTTGATTTACTTGGGAATTTGGCACGTTATCTCACTCTTGTAGAAATATGGGGCCTCCTATAGCACCTCTTGTAGTGCTCATGTAGCACATGGAAAATTGTCATATCTACTCCAAAAACTTGTTTCTTGTTCAAGAGTATTGAATAATGACCTCCATGCTTTGAATCTTTTTTTTTTTTCAGACCATAAACCTCTTAATCCTTGCCTCTTCTCCATTGCAATTCACCTCTGCAATTATGGTTAGTGGGAAAATTCATGACTTGAACAGAATATTGATCATTTTCATGATTATTTTATAAAGAACGTTATGAAATTTGTTTAAAAAATACATCTTCAATGCAGTGATTGAAGAATGATTTCATTTTGTTTGTTAAATCTTAAGATATTGTTTCCATTTCCAACATTTCTCTTTCTATTGCTTAGACTAAGATTCATTTTGATGTACCATTCACACTTGACAAACAGGTTAATTTTTACATTTATGCAAATAGGATTAACAATTACATTCATGCAAAGTAGAATAGCCTTTCCTTTTGCAAAATTAACTAGGATTTACTCTCTGCAAAAGTAATTAGATTTCATTTCCATTTTTTCAATTAGTTTAGGCTTGGATTTTATGGCATTCAGTTCATTGCATCAGATCAACAAAACAAGGACACATTGCTTGTTGCACATACAGTGCCACCACCTCTTAATTTTGTATGAACCCTGGGTTGAAAATTTAAGTTGGTAGCCTTGGAGGTTACAACATTCTTGTTGCAATACTTGGGCTCATCACTTTGTCGTGCCGTTGTCATGGAGGTGTCAAAGTATGCATTGTTTTCTTCCATAGTTGATTCATTTCGTTTAGTTTATGCAAAAACAAAAAATTTCATAGGCATATTTCATTTCAAAGATAGGAAAAATTGCATTGCATTAGATTTCTTATTCAAAATGATTTATAAAAACAAAAAAACAAAAGAATACTTGTCCACCACTTACTAGTACAAAATGACTAATTAGTTACTAAAAAAACTTAATGCGACCAACTTTTAATCATTTTTAGCTTGTTATTAATTGGTTTCCTCAATTTTACCATCTAGTAGTATATTTCGTCATAAATTTGGTCATAAATTTTTCATTGGTTTAGTCACTAATTGTCACAATTAATGACCAAATATATAGCAAAATATATTACTATATGAATCCACGAGAAAACCAATTAATGACCAAAACATTGATCGTGTTATAAGATACTATAATTTAGCTACTAATAGTCACATATATGCAAATTTTAGTCATCATTTACAACCAATTAATGACCAAATAAATATGACTAAATTTTAGTCGTGTTATAAGATGCTGTAAATTAGCTACTAATAGTCGTAAATATGCAAAATTTAGTCATCATTTAATAATAAAAAATTTATCATTTGCAGTAGTCATTTATCTTTTTTTGGTATTTTCATATTCATTATATAAATGATTGATTTAGTAGTTTCTATTCATTTCATTTATTCATGTTCATCATTAATTAATATAAACTACTGATTTAGTAGTTTTTTATTGATTTTATGTGTTTATTATTAATCACCATAGATTAATTAGTATTATTTTAAGACTAAATTTTAAAAAAATGTCATACAATGTGCATGTTTATCTAATATGATAACACAAAGTTACATATGTCAATTACAAGACTAAGTAATATAAAATGCAAATAAAAATAATTTCAACAATATAAATTTCATTATATAAAATATTAAGTATTACAATATGAGTTTCCAAATGAATATGGGTTGGACTACAATTTACACATGAAATATTGTTTCATCGTTTCAAAACATTATCACCGTGTTGACAAAGCATTGCAAGTGAATTCACCAACTCTGAAGGCTTGACCATCAGTCTCTATGAGTGTGTCTTATGCAAGATATGGGCTCTAAGGGTATCACTAGATAACTTCTCTTCTCTCTCTCATTTTGCATTTGTTGCTATAGTGTTATTGTTCTCCTCTTTCTTCAATTGTTGCTTCTTACCATCAATATTGAGTTCCTCTCCTGAAAATAAAAGAAGATGTTGGTTGATAAAAGGTTCCTTTTAAAACTCCTAATTATCCTCACATTAATTATCAATCTGGGCAAGTCTTCTTATTTCAAGAGTGTACGCAGTATGTGGCTGCTATTTAACTCAGAGAGTAATGCTTCCTAAATTGTAGTATAGATATTTTAAATACAAGAGTAAATGGATGCACCTAGTAAATTCCAATTGCAATTTAAAGAAAACTCAATCCTTTAACGAAATCAAATCTCACAGTCATCAAAGTAACAATAGCATCAGTTGAGAGTACAATAGTGATAACTCATCCCTCTTTAACTGATTTAATTTAAATCAAACCTAGTCTTCAATAATTAATCTAAACAGCGAATGATATCAATCTGAGAGTTTCAACAGCGATAGTTAATACTCTTTACAGTTGACTATATCAAGCAGAATATTTATCTAAGTAACTTGATCTAAAATGAAAGTAAACTGAATCAACGACAATACTGCAAATTATATAAATCAGGGAGATTCTATCAACACTAGAAAATAATAAACATCGAAGCGATAAAATCACAGAAAGCAAGAATACTATCAAACCATCACACTTGCGAGAATTGGAAATGTATGACACAAAAAAGCAGTTGAATCCACTAGAGGCTGGACCCTTAGCCGCCAACGAACACTGATAAGTTACTTCAGGAAATGTGAGGGAACAACAACTTTACTTATATATTAATCATCAAATTGAATGAGCATTACAATATATTCGTGTTCTTCTCGACAGTGAAAGTTTGTATAATAGCATAAGTGTCCTCAGACACGTAATTTTATTAATCAGAAAAAAACAATTACATATTTGATTTTGCAAGAGTTTACACCCGAACAACAAAACACTCTTGCAATGAGCTATTTATAAGCTCAATGTCCTAACTATCTCTAATTATGGATCACTTATTAAATAACAAGTGTCCATTTACAATAAATGTTATTCAAAACAACTAGCTAACTAATCTCCTAAAATAGAGCCTAAGATACGACACATTTGGAGAGTCATATCTTGTTACAACAATATACTAATCCTAAATGTCTCCATTAAATACTTAAACATTCTAGAATAATAATTATTAATTTAATATATTAAATTAATAATTATTTTATTCAAACTTTATAACCTATGATAATATTTATTTTTGGATCATCTAACATTCCCCCCCATGATCCAAAGATACATTACAACAGATACCAAGTTCATCCTTGAACTTAGTAAATATTATTCTGCCAAGTGGTTTCATGAAAATGTCAGAGATTTGATCTTCGAAAGGACAATAAACTAGCTTGAGGACATCTTTGGTAATGAGAGATCTAATATGATGATACTTGGTGTCCACATGCTTTGTCTTTGAATGAAAAACTGGGTTCTTAGCAAGTTTGATGGATAAATGGCTGTCAGTGAATAATGATGTAGCTTCTACTTGAGAAATTCGCAAGTCCTGCAAAATTCTATGCAACCAAACAATTTCACATGCTGCTTCCCATGCTGAAATGTACTCTGCTTCTTCTAAACAAGTGGCCACTGTAGCTTGTTTCTTACAACTCCAAGATATTGTTGTTGACCCCATGTTCATTAAATAACCTGATGTTGATGCTCAATCATCAATACTTCCAGCAAATTCGGCATTGGAATATCCGCCAAGTACAAAGTTTTTAGTCTTTGTGTAAAGAAGTAGAAAATATTTTGTTCCTTGGATATATCGAAGAATTCTTTTGGATGCATTCCAGTGGTTGTCTTATGGTTCCTGCATAAAATGTGAAAGAATACCGACTGCATAAGATAGATCAGGGCAAGTATTTGTCAAATAAATCAAGCTTCCAATCAACTGTCTATAAGTAGTACTGTCCACCTTCCCCCCCCTTCAAATTTTGAAAGTTTCAAGTTTTGCTCCATGGGGGTAAGAACGGGCTTGCAATCCTACATGCCAAATCGTTGAAGAACCTCTGCTGCATACTTACTCTGAGAAATGAAAATATGATGTGGACATTGGAAGACTTCAACTCCAAGATAGTAGTGAAGTAACCCCAAATTTGTCATCTTAAAACCTGCATGTAACTCCTTTTTCACCTGTGCAATATGATCATCATGGTTGCCAGTAATAATCAAATCATCTACATACATAACAAGAATTGCAAGATATTTTCCCTTTTGTCGCACATACAAAGTATCATCAGATTCACTTCGTTGAAAACCAACTTTCTTAAGGTATTCATCCATCTTTACATACCAAGCTCGAGGAGCTTTTTTAATCCATATAAAGCCTTGATCAATTTGCAGACTTTATGTTCTTGTCCTTCAATTTCAAAACCTGGCAGTTGTGTCATATACACTTCCTCCTGTAAATCCCCGTTGAGAAAAGCACTTTTCACATCCATTTGATGAACTTTCCATCCTTTCTGAGTAGCCAATGCAAGGGTTAATCAGATGGTGTTCCATTTAGCCGTAGGAGAAAAAGTTTCCTCATAATCAATGCCTTCCTGCTGCACAAAACCTTTTGCGACAATTCATGCTTTATACTTTTCAAGCTCCCTTTTGATTATACTTAATTCTGTAAACCCATTTGCATCCTATGGGTTTAACATTTTGTGGACAATCAACAAGTTTCCAAGTGTTGTTATCAATTATTGCTTGATATTCTTCAACCATAGCCTGTTGCCATTATTTATGTTTTACTACTTCTTTGTATATGGAAGGTTCAGTAAAATCATTTGCTATGAAGGAAAATTTGCCTTCACTTCTATGTGACCTTCTGGTGCCTATTTATTCTGCTCATCAAGCTTTACGTCTTTCAAAAGTTGAATTTCCCATTTTGATAGTTGATGCTCAGTTGTTTGAGATTATGAAAAGTCTCCATCATTGTAAAGAGGATTAATATAAACTGATGTTCTTCGTCCAGGTGAAGAGTTTGGAGAATCACTGTCAGAAGAACTACTGCTGCTTGGAGATGCAGATGAACTACTAGAAGACCTAGATGATGTTGTTGAAGTAGATGGACTAGATGACTCACCTTTAGAGGATGGAAAATCAAGTTCATACCAATTTGGTGAAGTTGGTTGACTTTGCATTTTTCCTTTTCTTTTACTGCCCTTAATTTCTAACTTTTGAAGAAGACTTTTGATTTCTTCAACACTCTTACTTTCTGTTTCATCAAAGATTACATCCCTTCTCACAATAAATTTTCCATTGGTCAAAAGATGATACCCTTTCTTCTCGTCAGAATAGCCAATCATTGTGCATTTTAAACTTCTTCAGTCAAGCTTAGTTCATTTTTCTTTTGGAACTAAGGCATAACATACTGATCCAAAAACTCAAATATGTTTAACTCAAGGTTTGAAACCAAACCAAGCTTCATAAGGTTTGATTTCATTTAAAGAAGTAGTTGGAGATCTGTTTCTTAAGTAGACAACTGTATGTATTGCTTCTGCCCAATATGTTGGACTTAACCTCTAGAAAGCTAACATGGATCTCGCCATTCCTAACAAGGTGTGATTGATTCTTTCGACTACTCCATTTTGTTGTGGAGTGTAAACATTAGTAAGACATTATCTTATGCAATTTTCGCTGCAATAAGTTTTGAGTTCATTTGAAGTGAATTCTCCCCCATTATCTGTCTTGAGAGTACCTATCTTTTCTTTGACTTCATTTTCAACAAATTGGTGAAAATTTTTAAACTTCTCAATTGCTTCTGACTTGTTCTTCAAGAAGGAAACCCAAGTCATTCTGCTGAAATCATCAACGAATAGCAAGAAATATTTGCAATCACCAAAGGAAGTTTCTAGTGGTCCCCAAACATCATTGTGAACTAGTTGTAGCCACCTGTTTGCACGCCATGAACTTGTTGGAAAACTGTCTCGGCTTTGTTTGCAATAAATGAAAGCTTCACATTTTGCATTTTCCTTTTTGAAAGTTGGCAGTCCCTTAACCATCCCTTGTTTTTGCAATTGAGAAAGACTCTCAAAATTTAAATTTCCACATCTTACATGCCATAGTATTATAGGTGAAATATCTGTAGTCACTGCTCCTACAAAATCAGAATGCCTTGGAATAGCTGTCCCTTTCATCCTTAACAGTTTTCCATTTTCATAACCTGTCATCACTGTTTCCAAGCTTTGTTTGACTGAATTAATCTTAACTAAGCCATCTTCCATAATGACCTTATGTCTTGCTTGTCGAATTGTGACTAAAGAGAGAAAATGTTTCTTAAAAGTTGGTACATAATATACATTGCGAATCATTTTTTCTCCAATGCTAGGGAGAAAAACTTTAACTGCTCCTTTTCCATAAGGAGTATGTTTTATATCGTCTGCAAGAAAAATGGAATTAAGTTGGCAATCTTGAAAAGTCCAACAAAAATCACGTCGACAAGTCATGTGTTGAGTTGCCCCTGAATCGAAGATCCAGGCATCGTCATAGTCACTTCGAAGATGAGATGAAAATTGTGATGTTGGCGAGGAAGAAAAAACATGTTCTAGGTTATCATCATCTTGATCATTTGCAAATTGCGCTGAGTGCTGCTGAAACTTGGGAATTTTATTAAGAGAAGTTCGACAATCTTCAACATAATGTCCAATTTTGTTACATCTTTGACATACAATGTGACTTAAGTCTCTTCCTCTTCCTGAAGATTGTCCTCTACCTCTGCTTTGACTTCTATTTTGAGATTGTCCTCTACCGTGATTATTATTTCCTTGTCCTTGAAAATTGCATCTTCCTTGGTTGTTTCATCTATCTTGAAAATTAATCCTTCTTGAACTGTTTCCTCCATTAAAGTTGTTTACTATGCTTTGGCTTCATCCTCAACTTTCTACATTATATGCTGCTTGATTCTGATTGAAATTCCCTCTACCTCTACCTCAAGAACTGTCTGCTGATGATTTACTAGTGCCAGCGTCTGTGAAAACAACATATTCACCAACTTTCTTCTTCTTCCCAAAGGTTTTATCATGTTGGGTCAACAATTCGCAGAGCTCATCAAACTTTAGTTTCTATAATTTCCTAGTTAATTGTAGAGTCTCCAAAAAATGCGTGTAGGAAGAAGGAAGTCCAGAAATTACAATTGTGACCATAAAGCTGCATTGATGATTTCCTCCCTAATATTCTTAGGTCTTGAGATATATTCAAGAACATCACCTCCTTCAGTCAATTTTTTGTTGCAACAATTCTAATTGTAGATCAACTTTCTTTGATTCAGGTTGAGTATCAAAGAGTTCTTTAAAAGCTTTCAAAGCAGACCATGCATCTATAGCATTTTTTATATGGACATACATTTCATATTTGACATTCTTAACTTCCCATTTTGCTAGTGCAGCTGCATCTATGGGTTTATTTGGCTTAATATCACCATCACATATACCTTTCCATAATTCATTGTAAATGATAGTGCTTTCGATGAGATAGTGCCTTATTTTATAGGATTTTGTACCTTCAAGTTTGTCGGAATCAGAGAACAAATTAATTAACTTGGACATTGTAGTGTTGAAGCTTTGCACCAAGAATCAAAACAAAAATGTCAAGATGGGCAACACAACATGCAACAAACCATGCAAAAACACGATCTATTGGGGCTTGCCTTTTACCCTTGTATAGTCGTTGAAACAGGAGAAAAATCACTGAGCTTTGCATTTGGCTCTAGCCAATTTCTCAAAAAATTACAAGGTAACTTTCAAAATTTGATTTTTACAACTATGCTCTTGCAAGACATGGTAAAAAAAAGTTACCCCCATTCAAAGTAAAATTACTTTAAGTTACACTTATCCCTTCAAAAAAAATTACAATTAAAATCCGCTTATTACTCCAGAAATTTACAAATGACCTTATTACTCCACAAAAAATAAATTCCCAAAATTAAAAAAATCACAATATCTCTCCAAAATACAATATTCCTTATTTCTCCACAAAATTTACAAATTTGATTACACCAAAAAGAAATAAGAAAGAAATTTTCGAGGAGGCATTACTTTGGAGGAGCAATCGAATTTTTCTTTACCCTTGTTGACGCTGTCTGTTGACTTGAGTAGATGGTGGTTTTGAAGACTCTTGTTAGAGGCTCTTGTTCCTGGGGAGGCCGATGTGGGAGTGCAAGGTCATCGCTTTCATTAACGTTGCTCTATCTATTTACATTCACTTATTCCCTTATTCTTCAATAAAGATCTGGGTGTCATCTTTACCGGCTACATAACATGATGAGATGCCAAATTTCGTTATCTGTTCTAGCGTTCATATTGGTATCGCTGCTTCTTTGATTTCTCAATGATTGGATGGGAGAGTTATGGGAGAAGAAGGTGGTTGTAGCCAGCAATTCGTTTCCGCCGCGGCAAGTCCAAACAAGATGATGAATGCCACCACTGTGTGTGTTCCACACCGTTAGAGTTACAGGCTCTTGTTCCTGGAACCAAGGCGGTGTCTTGCCCATCTTATTTCAAAGAAAAAAACTACAATTCATGCAGTTTTTTATATATTTATTAGCACTAATCACTCAGTAGTGTAACATTAAATATACAAAGATCAGACAACCAAATATATCAATATCAAAAACAAGTTTCACTACAAAATTTTGAAACATGAATATAGAGAAAATGCTTGACCATAGCTGCATGCCTACTACCTACTTGTTAATTGTTTATTACCTATGGATCTATGAATAATTCAAGCCAAAGTTCCATAGCACAGATAGACGTAGGCATGGCCTCCTGGTTCAAACGCAGGGGCAGTGCGTGTTGTAATACCAAAGTGATCATGACATGCCATATCATTTTGGTGATAAGCTTCTACCTCTGTAATTTGCAAAATAACATCATCTCTGTGAAGGAGCTTCCCCAGAAGCTTAGGTGACAATTCCAGCACATCGCATTGGAAAAAAGCCTGGACCCAATTTTTATATCCTTTTGAAACTTCTCAATTTATAGTTCCAGCCCCTACTGAAGTCCTATTGGTGTTCATTAAATCGACAGTTATGGGGTCGTCTTCTACGTACACATTTTTCGGCTCGTCGCATTTTTTGCATATATAATTTATTGTCTCAGGTCTCCTGCTAATGCATACAGTCGATCCTCTCAGACATCCCAGTTTTTAATGGGGGGGAATAATAAAGAAAATGATTTTTAGATTTAAAAATCTAAAATCAATTATATAATTAAAGTTCTTTTCCAGAAAAAAAGATACCAAATTAATAGATTGCATAAAAAATATTAACTGACCAAATTAATGGAGTTTTCCATGTTCCTGTAGAGATGGAATCTCCTCCTCACATCAGCTGCAACATTACTGGAGATCTAATACGACAATAATAGCAGAAGTGTCCTCAGACACATAATTTCATTAATCAGAAAAAAAACAATTACATATTTGATTTTGCAGGAGTTTACACCCGAACAACAAAATACTTTTGCAATGAGCTATTTATAAGCTCAATGTCCTAACTACCTCTAATTATGGATCACTTATTAAATAACAAGTGTCCATTTACAACAAATGCTATTCAAAACAACTAGCTAACTAATCTCCTAAAATAGAGCCTAAGATACGACACATTTGGAGAGTCATATCTTGTTATAACAATATACTAATCCTAAATGTCTCCATTAAATATTTAAACATTCTAGAATAATAATTATTAATTT
>APFE030319776.1:121983-136430 GCA_000404065.3 Pinus taeda
TTTTCTTCTTGATATGTCCTTCTATCTTGAGAGTTTGAGGAGTGGTAATTTCTTCCAATGCTTTACAAGATATGTTCAAATTCATTTCTTGATGCTCGATGTGATCTTTCACTTCTTGAACATTTTTCTTCTTGATATTTCCTTCTATATTGATAGTTTAAGGAGTGGTAATTCCGGCCAATGCATTACAAGATATGGTTGGATTCATTTCTTCATTCTCGATGTGATATTTCACTTCTTGAACTTGTTTCTTCTTGATATGTCCTTCTATATGGAGAGTTTGAGGAGTGGTAATTCTTGCCAACACTTTACAAGATATGGTCGGATTCATTTCTTCTTTCTTTGGGGTTGGGTCCTAGCGTATATCCTCTTCTTTTGATGTTTCTTGATGCTTTTCTTCCTCATCTTCATACTCTATGTAAAATAATTTCTTCTTAGCACACTTATGACCTTTAGTGCATTTGCTATCACAATTGTAACAAAGCCCTTTTTTTCTTTTTTCTTCCAATTGTTGTGGTGTAAACCTTGTAGGCTGTGGAAGGCTAGGAGAAGAAACACTTCCATAATTATAGTCATGAGTGGTGGAATTCCTTGTTTCCATAATTTCGCTTTCAATTTTTCTTTCCCACCTGAATGCCTTCTCCAATGAATTAGGTTCCCAAAGATGAATCTCATGTTGAATGTTATCCTTTAAAGTACCTATGAAGACATCAATCCTTTTCTTCTCTGGAATATCATTTACCCTTATATTCAAATTTTGAAAGTCCTCAATGTGCTCTACCATTAAACACTTTTGTTTGAGATTTATCAATTGGCTAAAGAAGATGTTTCTCTTTGTATCCTCATATTGTGCTATTGTTTCCTCCATGAAAATTGACCACGTAACAAGTGGTTTACGAGAACAAAGCCCTTTATACCATAAAAATTGATCCGGTACTAAATATGAAGATGCAATACGTACCTTTTATAACAGTTGCACCTCATGTAGATCAAAATATTTCTCCATCTGTAGTATCCAATTTACTGGATCCTTGCCATCAAACTTTCCTCATATCGCCTTTTGTTGATTTTAGGAGCTCGATCTTGAAATGATTATAACTCTATAATTTCGGCTCTTCTAGTTCTGAAATTGGGAACTGCAATACCCCTCTGCATCCTCTTTCCAATGCCACCACTTTGATGAAAATTAGATTCTCCAAGAAAGAGTTATGCACAATCTCCCAAGATGACCTGATTATATACCTTTTCAGAAGAACGAACTTGTATGAAGTGCCACGTGTCCCTGTTTTGACCTTTGGATCTTAAAAATATACACAAGAAACTACAATCCGTCCTCTTTCTATAAATTCTTACGAAATTTCAATCTGATGCTCAGAGCGACAGTTATGAAGATTTTCCCAATGTGACCTGTTTGGAATGTAATTCGGGGGTCTGCAAAAACCCTACATTCCTCAGACTATATCTTCGAAACTATAGAGAGACATGATCTAAAATTTGGAGCCAGGTTTAGACCTATTTATTATCAAATGGGTTTTTGTTTAGCTTCTGAAACTTCGTAGTGAAAGATTATAATGAAAATATCAGGATGACCTATTTTAGTTGAAATTCTGGAGCTTGCAAAAACCCTAACTTACTCAAATCATATCTCCGAAAATAAAGCGATACAAGCTCTGAAATTTGGACCCGAGGTTCAGCGTGATGTCGTCTCAAATGGGTTTTTTTTTTCATTTCTAAAATGTCGCAAAAAAAAAAATTATATAAAAAATTCCACGATGGCCTATTTGGAACAACGAAACCCTAGAATCCAAAGCTCTGATACCAAATGTTATGAAACTAGCTCACAAAAAGATAGAAAAAACAGATCAATGCCTTAGAATTTAGCCTCTTCGAGGGGGCAACCTCCTTTACATTACATAAATGAACAATTCTTGGATGATACAAATGACAAGGCCTCCTTTCTATATGTAAGAGTCTAAGGGGTCATAATATAATCAAAGCCGACATAACGATAATAATGTAAGGGCACAATAATAGCAAGAGTGGGCTTCTATGGGGCACAATAATAACAATATGGGGACTACATGGGTACAACAATATAATAAGGGGGTTTTACTAATAACAATAAGGGGTTACACTAGTAGTATAAGGGCCTAATAACCATGGTTCCAACCCAATAATAGGAGCCCCCTTGTCGACACTTTTTAAGTATCTAGTGTTGTAAAGTGTTGATGTCCTCAACCTTCGATTTGCGACCTCTGATTATGACGTCATCACGCAATGTAGTAATTCATGATGCGTGCCATATGTCACCCATATATGCCCCCTTAGGACCCTTAAAACACCAAAAATTCGTGTCACATGTCCTTCTGTACCCCATGCCAAATGACGTTAGATTCCACTTACGCTTATTGGAACCACTTACATGCCACCACTCGTCATTATTAGAGCCAATCCAGCACTGCCACGTCTTCGGCCAAAGGAGATAAAAAATTACCTGCCTGCCCTCAGTTTTGCAATGAAATCCTTTGTAAATCTTTATTTCAGTCCCCTGCCGGTTTTACACGATCAACACATTACCCCTATCACAGTGTTTAAAAGGCTGTCACTAAAAAATGTTCTGATTGCCGACTGAAAATTGTCGATCTTTCGATGTTGTAATATTTTGATGCGCTGATTTCCTCCAAGCTCTGATGTGCGATCGTTGATATGTGATTACCGATATGCCCGACTTCTATGGTGTGCGATCACTGATATGCCATGATGCTTTGGTGTGCGATCGTCGATATGCCAGGAGCTCTAATATTGCAATCTCCGATATCAAACCTCCGATATTGCGATATTTGATCTCTCCGATGCTCTATTTGTTACGTTTGCTAATTTTTGATGTTGTTGGCTCTCCAATATCAGACCGCCAATATTCTTTCCTTCCTAAGGCTTTAATCTTTGAAAATTCATAAGTCCATACCTTTTGATCTAGGAGTCCATTTTTGGACTTCCACATGTCGTTCGAAAGCTTGTTCATAGCACTTTCCAATGGAGAGGGTCCAATTTGGGCTTTGAATCCTTTAATAACTTGGAAGATGCCTACAAACGTTTCTGCTCTTTTACACTCTTTTGAAAGATGGAAACACATTTCCTGGTAGGTGGAAACATTTACTCCAACTGAGGGTAGTGCCTTGCTTGCAGGGTACTGAGAACATTCATATACTTCCATTTGTAGCTTAGTGGGACTAATCATATGCTTCTATGTGTCCCCTGAAAGAAAGAGAAAAGGTCTCGTCAACCTTTTGTTTTGAATTGAAATCCTTTGTTAATATTTATCATCACTCCTCATTGGTTTTTAATGCTATCGGTCCTTCATGCGTATCAGAGAGGCAATGTGTATCAGCATATCAGGATATTTTCATATCGTAAGAGTGGCGAGAAACCATATCGAAGTACTGATGATTATTGTTTTCAGGGTTTTTTTTAAATGTGTCTCAGAACAAAAAAAATCTTGCATAATGCATTACCTTCGATATGCAGGAGTAGAGACAATCCTGTGGAATGTGGGTCCTTTACTCTGACACTTTATTACCATATGATTTATGCCCTAGGCACTATATAATATACGTCTCCTTGATCTCTCCCTATCTACCTCTCCTTCCCTTTCTCTATATTTCTCTTATTCCCTCTCCCCCTACTATTTATATGTATACCTCTCTCCATTTCTCTTGATTTGTCTCTCTATCTCAGCCCTTAAACACATCTCTCTCTCTCTCTCTCTCTCTCTCTTCTTCCCTCTTGCCCCCTCCATCTATATCTCCATCTCCCTCTGTCTCTCCTTCTTTAGATATCTACATCAACCTGCATACACACACTCTCTCTCCATATCTATCTATCTATCTATCTATCTACCTATCTACCTATCTCTCCCTCTTCCTCTCCCTGTTTATCTCTTCCCTCTCCCCCCCTCTCTCTATCTCTCTCTCTCTCTCTCTATACCCCCTCCATCTATATATCTATGTCAGCCCCCAAACATACACACTTTCTCTCCATATCTATCTATATATCTCTCTCTCGCCCCACCTCTTCCTCTCTCCCTCTCTCTCTCTTCCCCTTCTCTCTCCATATCTATCTCTCTTGCTCCCTCCCTCTTTGCTTCTCTCTTATACCCTCTCTTCCCCCTTCATCTATATCTCTATCTCCCTTTGTCTCTCCTTCTCACCCCCAAAACATACACACTCTCTCTCCCTCACCATCTCTCTATCTCTCCCTTTCCACCTTTCTCTCTCTATGTCTTTATTCCCCTTCCAACTCCATATCTCTTTGCCCCCTCTCTCTGCTCTCCCTCAAGTCATCTCTCTCTTCCTTCCTCTCTCTCCATTTCTCTCCCACCTCCCTCTGTCTCCACCCCCATCACGCACACACTCTCTCTCCACCCTCCAACTCTATCACTATCTCCCTCTCTCTCTTCTTCTTGTTCTCCCCCTCTCTCCCTCCTCCATATCTATGTTCCTTGTCTCTCTCTCTTGCCCTTCCCCTTCTTTCCCTATCTATATCCTCTCCTTTTCTTTCCCTTCCCTTATCTCCTCTCTTCCTCATTCCATCTTCATCTCTCCCTTATCACTCCCTTTCACTCTCAACGTATATCTCCCAATGTATTTGTTCTTCCCTCCCTCTCTTTCCCCTTCCAACTCCATCTCTCTCTCCCCCCCTCTCTCTCCTCTCTCTCTTCTCTATCTTCCTTCCTCTCTATCCCTTTCTCTCCCACCTCCCTTTGTCTCTCCCCCCCATCACACACACACACACTCTCTCCACCTCTATCTCTCGATGTCTTTTTTCTTCCCTCCCTCTCTTCCCCCCTCCAAATCCATCTCTTTCTCCCTCCCTCTCTCCTCCTCTCTCTGCCCTCCTCTCTCTCTTCCTTCCTCTCTCATTGTCTCTCTCCCCCACTCTATTCCCCCTCCACCTCACACTCTCTCTCTTAAATTTTATTTAAGAAAATATCTAAATTTAAAAAACATAATTGGTTGTAAAACATTAAACTTATATTTTGGATAAATCATGTCAAAGAAAATACATAAATAAAAAACTTAAAAGAATCGTGCACTGCCTTTCCTCTATATTTGTTAGTCACTTTTCTTTCTCTCTTTCCTTGGGTATTTGGTTAAAATGCATCTATCCTGCTTAAAACCTCTATTTAATCTCTATGGAAATATTTTTAGTAGTTGTGAGGATGGTGGGTTTAGATATACCTCGATAATAATTATAACCTTTTTGCTTTTAGATTTGATTTAAAAAATAAAAAAATTAAATTAAAATAAAGTATTTGTAAAATATTTTGACTTTGAAATACATTGTGGTTTTTTGGCATGTGGTATTGATAAGCCAATGACCATGGTATTGGCCCATGGTATTGTATTAGAAAAATTAAAAGCCTAGATCCATACCATAATAATAAAAAACCTAGATGGCCCATGGTATTGAAAAACTATGCTATTTTCCCATGGTTAACCTAAACTAAGAGTTAATCTATTTACACCTATAATAAATTTCCTTTATATCGATCTTTAAAGATGTAAATTAAAGGAATAGATCAACACAAAGGTTTGATCAAATTACGGCTGATCAAACCAAAATTAAATTATTTGTTTGCCTCTCTAAGATAGGACTTGATGAAAACTAAGGTGTAGCTGCAAAACTAATCTAAAGCATGAAATCCTATCTCGAATTAGGATGGGATATCCCTCTCCTAATCCGAGAGAAAGTTAACTAAAACGGGGGAAGGAACTGATATAATTCATTATATGATTTTGTATTAATTAAAGGAAGTAGTTCACATTAACTAATACAAGTGAAAGCAAAATAAGCTTGCAAATGAATAATAAATAGTTATCAGCCACCACAGGAATAATTCAATGAATTAAAATTGATTCTGATCTCATTCTACCCTGCAAAGATAGCTCTAACAAAGCTTCAACAATAAATTGTCAATAATACAACAATAGTGCATAATATCAAAGAAACATAATACTGTTTAGAATAAAGACCATAACCAATAATGAAAATTTAATAGTAAGACAATAATCCTACATTTCGGTAAAAGTACACAAGAACGAGAATTAATTAAAACCATGTCAAAATTTTATTTCCGCAGTTTGGAGAGTAGCTCTGACCCTTCATGAAAGTGCTTGCAATAGTACAAAGTCCCTTTATAAAAGAGCCATAACTTCTCTACACTCTCTAAAATAAAACTGTGTGTGCTATACAATAGTACAAAAATACAAATTGAATTATTACAGAGCCCTCTACGTTTGATCGCGACCCCCCTCATGTTATTAAAGAGACATGTATTTATACAGATTTACAAAGATAACAGATCCCTTCGATTTCTAAACAAATAAGAAATAAAAATAAATGAATTTGGAGGTTTTTATATTTTTTTGAAAACATGCCTAATTTGGGAAATCGTTGCAACAAAGTGTTGTTCTTTAACCAAAGGGTTGATTTTCCACTCACGATGTTGGCCTTTTTAAGCTCTTGGTATAACAATCTCCTCAGTTTAGAATTGTGTTATGTTACATGGCAGAGTGTTTAGAAATCCCGGATTGAACGGTTACTTCTTGCTTATCGACCCTGGGTTCATCCCCGTTTCAATGAAATAACGCTTATTAGTTCTAATATTAAACTTAACCGAAAACAAAATTGAAAACTAAACACACAAACTTTCCGCAAAACCAATGAAAATAGACTTTTAAATTATTACTACAGCGGCCCCATATGGAAATGAAAAGTGGCAGATGCCGAGTGGTATCGTAGAAAAGATATCACAACTTTCAAAATGAGACAACACAAAACATTTGCGATATTGGTAGCTCTGATATGGAGCGGATGCGAAACCATAATTAATTATTTTTAATAACTATATCAGATCCATTATATCGGAGCTTTGTTTCGGTGATTTCATATCGAAGGTTTCATTCAAAAGTTTTGATATTAAGGCAGACATGAAATTATTATTAATCAATGTTAATACACATATCGGGTCCAGATATCGAAGCAAATAGTATGTCAGAGATCAGAGATCGGAGGTGAATGGTTATCGCATATTGGAGTGGAGGCCTTTAAGGATATTGAGGATTGGAGGGAAATATGATATCAGAGATTGGAGGTCGATTGAATATCGCATATCGGAGATCAAAGGTTTTTGAGTGGTGACACATAACAAAACTTTGATAGGAATTCTCCAATATAAGGGAGTGAAGGAGGGCTATGTGGTATGTGGGTCCTCTCCAATAAACTATATCCCCTTTAACAAATGAGCCTAAGACTTATGATATTGGGGATCAGGGAAATATGAGATATCACAACTTTTAAGCGGTGACACACTCTGCAAAACTATGATATGAGTATTTCTCCGATATTTTATTATGTGGTATTTACATATGTTTTCTCTTTATATTCAACGACTTTCGGTTATAAAGATTTTCAACTTCAATAAATATATGTTTTATGCATTTAAATGAAAGGTTACGTGGTCAAAGTTTAACAAAGATTTATATATCTTAAAACATTGGCGTGAACCCTCCCTCATCCCCTCTGCACGTGTATCGGGCCATGTCACACATCAGGATATCAGAAGTTTTGGGGGTGCAACTAAGTCTACTACTGTAAAATCCCTGATATCATCCAAGTCTCGATAGTTTAAAGGACCCAGGCGCATATGGTGTGATCCCATGTGTTACACATGAGACTGTTTGTAATGCGACAATTTAACTTAGAATTGACCTCCTTTCACCAAGTCCCAAAATAGTTAATGCTTATGGTTCTATGGTTCCAAAGGACCATACATTCTGTTGATATTTCAAAGAATTGACCCCGTCCCCAACTAAAGCGTTTAGCCCCTAAAAGCTTTGGCCCTAGGTCCCCAAGCCCTGGGCCCCCAAGGTTAGGCATATTGGAAATTTTTACAGTTTTACACCATTCATTCTCACTTATTGGATGACCATGCTTCTTGACTATCTCTAAAAAGTTTTGGAGTCTCTCGCCATGCTTCTCAACTCTCCCTAAAAAAATTTCAATCTAATGTATCTTTAATAATATGATCTTCCATTTTCATAATCTTATGAGCGTACCTTTGCATCTTTCCGGTGCAAATGCTAATATATATTTATATATGAAAATGCAATATATGAACTTTGGCATAGGGTACACTATTGTACAACTTAATTAAAGATTCTTTTCCCTGCATACTCCTCAAATAGGGAACTTGCCTTTGTCTTATCAACATCACATTAATGCTTTTGGTTGGAGACGAAATAAGTATAGTCCCTCGCATGATATTTTGTTAGAGTTTGCTCAGTCATGATTTTTGTTATTATCCGGGTCGTGAGGTTAGAATAAATAGTTGACTTTATGTTAATTCTATTAGGTCAAACATGTAATGTAGTGTAATATATTTTTGAGTTTATCAATTGTAATTTTATCAAATCATTTCTTTAATTTTCTGTGAACCATTTTATTCACATTTATCTCTTAAACTGTTCGCTATTAATTTATATATTTTATTAGCTAATAGTTCAATTAATGAACCCAGAAATCCATGGTCCTATCACCAACGACGTCCTCGAGAGATACCATAGTGAGGTAACTGCCAGGTGTATGGAGGGTTTAAATCTGATATCTATCACCGGACTTTAAGACATTTAATTCCTGGTGTGTTCACATTTATATAATCTCTGTATATTTCAGCCTATGAAATGGTGTGAACACTTAATAAATTAAAGTTCTTTCACGCAGTGCAATTTTTGGCTGCACTTGATATTCATTTTACTAGTAACATGACACTAATGGGGTTGGGGTCATTGTTTTGATATTTTTATATTTGTCTAATATTTTTTTTCCTTGGGGTGATATTCAATTTTCATATGTTTCCGCCCATTAAAAGTCTATAATTTATTCTATCTAATTTGTAATATATATATATTATATATAATAATATATATATATATATATATATATATATATATATATATATTTTTTAAGTATAATATTTTAATATTATTTAAGTTTGTAAAACAATATAATAAGATAGGAAATCTATTATATATTTAAAAATCAACTATATTTATTAAAAATATTTATGGAAATTTATTTTTATAAATTATGCTTTTTTTTTTCTATGTAAGACTAATTCTATTAATAAGGCAAAAATATAATGACACCGAGGTCCCACATCAACCTCTGTTTCTAGAGTTCAACGAAACAGTTGAAACAACCCTAGATTGGGGAAACCAACTTGACATTGCAAAAATAGTTAACATATAACCCTGAACTGTCATCAACGGACATCCATACTTCAAACTTGGAACCCAGAAAAAGATACAACTCAACACCACTGGACTTGACAACAGAACGACAAAACTATTGAACAGACAAACAAATAGCAAACACATCAAGCGATTGGACCAACCCGCAATCAGTAGAAGGCCGATTTGGCTCGTGGGTGGCCACGGATGCCACGTGGTGTCATTTGTTGACATCCTCCTCAGGTGTCTCCTCGACCATGAGGTAGGCATACAGGTCCCATTCTTCATCTTTTTCCTCCACATCGCCCTTCTCAGCACCACCTGTAGGCCCCCTGCATGTTGGGTGCCGCTTGAGCTGCCAGCAAACTCCATTGTAAAAGCATCGTCTGCAGAGCTGCCACCTGCCCCCTGAATGTCGCCTGCGTGCGCTTCGTCTCCATGCATTCTGCTATGACTGATGCCCTGGCTATCATCCTTTGAGTTTTTCTCATGACCCCTTCCCATTTCCAGAATTCTCACCTCCTGTGAGTGCTCCTCAGAATTTCTCACATGTTCACTGTTCAGCTCTTCTTCTTCGGTGAAGACGACGGTCACATTAGCAGTTATAATGGGTCTGTTCAGACGGTTTTGGAACCTGAATTGGGTAGCATGAGTGGCAGGGATGTGACGCTACTGAGAAATTACAGACTGGAGCCTAAAGTCACTGCGCAGAGCCATTGATGCCATCCCTCACCCCCGCTGGTTGCACGTGTGGGGATAGTGTCTAAGCGGCGACCTGGGGGGAGGCGAGTTTTCCTGGTGCAGAGGAGGAGAGGGGGGAGCAGAGCTCTACACTGCCTGAGGGCGAGCACTGCCTCCACAAGTTCCTCCATGGCGATTCCTTATATGGTGCCTGACCATACTAGTGAGGTTGGAGAGCAAATCAATGGGATAAGCGGTCGGGAGGGGTGACTGGTTGTGAAAACAGGGCTTTTGAGCAGGATTTACAGGGCAGTACTTGGAGTGGGAGAAATGGTGCCCATTTCCGAGATCAATGCAACAGAGGTGCCAGCATCGTCTCCCGGTAGATGTTCTGCTACATGCAAGTTTAGCCTGTAGCGGACAATAGCTACGGAACGGGAGATGAACTGAAGGTTTAGGAGGTGCTATTCGAATTTCATCTGTTTCTAGCTCTCGGCCTGATGGGTCATTTATTGCAACATTCAAGCTAGCCAGGTTTCATCTGCGATGAGCCTAGATCAGAGCGCATTTCACCGCTTGGCAAGTCCATGCGCCGACAATCTTAATGGAGACCATTAATGTTCTTGGGATACACCCGCATCTGGGTCTTTTTATACTTTATGTTATATGAGGGATTAATAAGACATTATTATTGACGTTGTCTAGGATTGGATTTGAATTCAATGTTTTTTATTTCAATTTAGCTATATTTAAACCAATAACTTCACATCAAGAAGTGCCTTGACACAATACCCAATCACCATTTATCCAAGACCACATAGACATCCGCTTGTTTTAACTATGAATATGAAGCACTAATATATATATATATATGAAGTTGTTGGTTGCTTTTTTAATAAATATATTATTTTTAGATATAAAGTCACGACTATATGTTTATAATGAAAATAGAATTTGTAATAAAAATAATATTAATTTCTATTATTTTAATATATTGTAGTTAAAAAGATCTCTGAGCAAATCAAAATAAACATATAATTATTAAAATTATGTTTACTAATTTGTGACATTGAAATTTTTTAACCCCATTCAAAGCATTATCAATAGCATGTAAAGTTTGATCGCTACAATACTCAAAGGGTAGACTGGGAAACCTAATCGATATCATTTAGAGTTAGTGGCTATAATAATCTAAAGAGAGATTAAGTGTTGTAATCAATATTAAAATATTTGAAAGATATTTGCTATGGAGTTTGAAACCCAATGACCATGACTTCATAAAGAGGTTAGTGCTTTCCATCATTTTAAGGCTTTTATCATTAATTTTGATTTTGTTTATTCCCAAAATAAAGAAACTTTGTGTAATTGAATGGATAAGCATTGTATCCTTGAAAAAATTAGTTGACCATTTTTATTTAATTAATTTTTAAATTTGTTTAGTGAGTGACATAACCATTATACCTATAAATCAATCTATATGTCAAGAAATATGCTTCTTTTTTATTGACTTACATTGAATTGAGCTTAACATTAGCATACCATATTGTCCATCTTCATAGTCCTAAAACAAACAAACAATGCACTTTATGTTACTGAATGATTTAGTTAATCAAAGAAGAATATCAATAAAAGAAGTTGATGTAATTCTCTTTCTCTTAGCATTTTTATTTTTATTTTAGAGAAAGAGCTTCTTTTTTTCACTTAAAAGCAAATACTAAGATGACACCAACTTAAATGTAGCAAATCAAAATCTTATTACTAGCAATTAACATCAATGATGCAAAATGACACTATAAAAAATTAAAATGTGTTGTGTTAAAATGTAATCTATCTATGTGAACTTGAACATAATTAATGAGTAGAGATGTCGATAATCGAATGTATATGAACATGCTTGGACCATTGTTTATTATATGAAGATCCAACTAATATCAAATCCAATGATTCAATCCATAATTGTTATATCTCTCCAAAATTTTATAAAACTTGGATTGTAAAGAGTTTCGAAGTTTGAAATTTTAAACTTGTGAATTTTGTTTGATTCAAATATTTTACTTTTCTTACTTCATTTTCGATTCAAAATTACAACTAGGAAATTCAAATTTTCTTTGTTACATGTTTGTAGCTCAGAAGTGTAGTGGGAACAATTTCAAGTGTTTAATTAACAATGAAACATGTACCAAAACATTATCAAGATGAAATTGTTCCAAGTGTAAGAATGCTTCCAACAAACACTATCTATGAGTATCGCCATGAATAAAAATGACACAATACTGATCTCTAATCTACAATTTAAATGGATGCTTGTTAGATAATTTTTTGTCTCCATCTCAACAAATTGTTTAGTGCAATTTCCAAAGTTTGTTCACCTTTTCTTTCCTATAGGTGTCCAGAAAATATTTAATATATTGTCATTTTTAGTAGTTTTACCTTGGCATAAAGGTACTCTACTAGTTTTAGTACCTTTCACTTGGATTTGACTAAGACTAATCGAATATAATATTTCATTCCAACATTAAATATTCCTTGAATAAACATGATCTATGAGCTTATGAAAAAGATGATGGTGATGATGAGCAATGAAAATTATAGATCCAAATGAAATGAGAAAATTATGGAGAATGGACATTCCAATTGCATAATGAACATAGATGAATCATCTATCAATCAAACTTGTTATAGGTCAATGTGCAATGAGAGGATTAAGGTGAGAATGAATATTTGCACTCAGAGATGCACTTGACAAATGAAGAGAGCCTTATATTGCCAAGATTAGATACAATTATGACAAAGAGACAATGAAGATGAAGAAGATAACTGATGAATTTTCAAATATGATGTAAGGCCTAATGCCAACCTCTCCATGGACATGTCACCAAGAATATTGTGAAGTAAAGTAGATCTAGATATAAGAGATTTTGAGGGATGTATAATGGGGATCCTTCCAACTCTTTTATAATTATGTTTCTTCACAATAGAATGCCTTGAGGTGCAAATTTTAAATAATATTTTTTTGTTAATATTGTAAACACTGTTTTGTTGTCTTACAAGGAAAAACTCACTGGATTCCCCCTTTTCCTAAGAATGTGTGTAATTTTTGGTCTCGCTATTGGCAACATGCCTTAGATAGATGATTCAATTGATTAAACTAGCTATTGGAGTTGGAAACCCTTTTATCTTACCATGAGATGTTGAAATAACAAATGGAGCTAGAAAACCTTTAATCTTGTCATGGTAGATTGAAGTCGTTATTATTATTAAAATTCCTATTTCTTTTAGTGTTTTTCATTGTTCCAGTTAATTTTACAAATTCAAATTTAATGTTAACTTACTATCATGAAACAAATTAGTTACTTTACATCACTCACTAATAAGAATGACATTATAAATTAACTTTTACAAATTCACATTCAATTTAACTTAACTAAATTTAAATTTTAAAAAAGAAATTAATTACCTTATATATCTACTAAAATAAATAAATGTAAAACTCTTTTTTTTTTTTTTAATTATAATTATAACATTTATATAATCACATTATTATAATTGCAATGTATAATAATCTTTTGAAAATTTTATGTTCGTTCATAATAATATTCTTTAGTAACATTGTTCTTGGTAACAAATAACCCATAAGTCTTGTACTTTTGCAACATTACTAATAATTATTTGGACTAACAAGTCCACTTTGCATCTACTCTATGGGTTTCAGAGTGAAAATTTGTGTTTTTTGTAAACGGTCTTATAAATATTTTTACAAATACTAGTCTTTAAAAGGAATATGTGTAATCGGGTACAAAATATAGTTTTTGTAGGACTAGTAAACAAGAAGAATTAGCTATCAACAACTACAATTCTGATAAATCTTAGTTTAGCTATGTGTAGATGGTAGTTTTTTTAAAATAATTTTTGAGAATACTTAAGCTAAAGCATGGGACAATCAAGATTTACCAAATCATTTGGAGACCTTATAAATATTTGTTCTCGAAAAGTTTGCCATGTAAAATTTTCTCCCAATAACTAATACACATTAAAGGAAAAAAAAATAGAAAAACATAAGTCATTTTGACCAAAAAAAAATTCACTACACATCTAAATACTTTTGTATGTTACAATAATGCCTTTATGTCCTTTCATGAACAATGTTTTCCATGATATCATTTTCAATAATGTTTTAAAATAAAATAAAATAAATGTTTTTTCTCAATCAAATAATCATATTTTAAAAATAAATAAAATAAAACAAATGTTTTGTCTCAATCAATTAAGTAATCATATTTTTTTTATGAAAATAAAATATTTAGGTTTAATTTATTAAGAAATTATTATTTTAATAAGTATTGCATTTAAATATTTTCGAAATGTTGCAATACTATGTCAATTGTATTCCATAATATTACATTTATTAATGTCATTTGTGTTCCATAATATCATTTTCAATAATATCTTGAAAACACAATAAAATTTTACCATGGA
>APFE030319783.1:0-12056 GCA_000404065.3 Pinus taeda
TAAAAATCAATAAATTTTATTATCACTTATTTTTAAATTAAAGATCAGTCCCTTCAATCTAGTAAAAAAAAAAAAAAACACTAAACTAAACTATAATTATAACCCTTAACAAGTTATTAATATTATTAATAAAAATATGAACAATTACTTAATCGTTAATTAAAAACTATAGTTAAAACTATTAACAGATTGTTTTTTTAATATAACTGGTTACTTGATATTAATTAAATAACATGAAATAGAATCATTTACATTACCTCATAGGTCCAACTAATAACAACAATCAACTATGTTAAACCTTTAAACCTCCGGCTAGGGACCCAAATATTTAAATCCTTCTTTTCAATGCCCCCTCTTAAATGAAACGCTCCATATCCATAGCATGGAGCCTCTAACTCGCCAGGCTGGTATTTGCATGGAGCCTCTAACTCCCCAGGCTGGTATTTCTAACTCCTCTTCATTTTATATGGATCTTTGATCCCAAAAACCCCGAAAATGAAAACCGTTGATGGAAACTTAGGTCCTTAATATTTATATATATATATCATCCTATAGCTATAGCTTTACAGTAGTCCTCTTTAGTTGAGGACCCTCTTCTCAATCATTTTCGTATAGGGATTCTTGTGACTCTTGCATATCTATGTCTTCCCTTTCGCTTCCATATACCTTGTTGTCTCTTTTCTAGGTTTTTCTGTTTCACAGGTTTTGTACGCTTAGGTTTCAGGATAACTATCTGAGAGATTAGAACCTGGCTTCCTAGATACATAACATTTTAAACTCAAATATGCCACATAGAGGTAACAAAGGAAGTTCGAGTATTGAACCCGAAAACACCAAAGAACGAAGACACCCGACGGCTGTTCAATGTGGTGGGAGCTCTCTTATTCCCCAGGTGGTCGTGTTTCATTGTTTTATGTTGCATGGTATGAAGCAGAGCAATACAAACCTCCTTGGGCTTCAATTACAATTACAATTCTATTTCCTCTGAGCAAATATTCCTCTCCAAATTATTCAGGGGATATGTTGAATAGTGTGAAGCAGAGCCATACAATTACAATTACAGTTCTATTTCCTCTAAGTTTTACTCTCAAAACACACCCCAATCTTGTAATTTCAGCTAATATTCTTGAGTGTTTCAGTGGAATTTTATACTCCCAAATTTCAACTTGATATTCCTAACTATTTAGAAAATAATAGCCAGTAATTTGCAAAGATAAGTTCTCAATAATAACTAGGTATGGAAGAAATTATGACTCAATTTCGGTAACAATAATGAATAATTTTTCACATCTAAAATTTAAGTGTAAATCAATCTTTTGGCATACTGACTTTTAGTTGATGTTATTTTAGTGTGTCCTGGGCATTTTAATTCTATATATTATACATTTCTTAATTTTTAATTGTCGTTCAAATAGAAGTAATTTAGAATATTTATAAATTCATAAAATAATAAACATTGTTCTTGGACCTAGATTAGGAGAAGAAAATACAGAAATTACAGAAATATAACTTCTATAAAGGTTATATTGTTGTTTATCTCATCAAGTTTTCTTATGAACAAATTAATATTCTTTTATGTACATAAATGAACATATTACATGTTATTTTTTTGATATCATTCAATATAAAAATATAATTTTTTTATTATTTTATTTTTAGCCTTTTAAATAATAATAATATAATAAAAATTTATGAATATTAGTTTTTTATCATAACTAAAATATTTAGATATAAGTAGATAAATAAATTTAATAAAACCCACTATTATAATTTATTTATTTTATATTAAAACAACTAAATAAAAATGCAATTCAAAAAAGAAAATGAAAAAGTCAAGAAATCTTTTCCCATTACTCTCTATAGAATAAGTATCTATATAAAAATAAGTATTAATTTTGCAATTATTTTTTGCTTCAGTTTTTTCTCACTTATGGCCATAAAAAGAATTGGATCAATATTAACTCATTTCATTGAGCCAAACCTTTAATCATGATACCTAATGGTGCTTGCCCAATAGTACCACCGGGAAGCAGGCAACTGGCCGCTGGCAGTGGTGCCTCAATTACGAGGAAAAATGGATGTCCTTTAGCAAGTCTAACGAGCCAATTTTATGGGTTGTTTCATTCTCACGGGTGCGTCAAGGACCAAAATTAAAGAACGGGATCACTGAAATGACTGAATGCTGATTTAACCTTTTCTAGTGCCATAAGTCAGAAATAAAAAACAAAACGATTTCTTTTCTTCTATAAAATTAATACATAATTTTATGTAGACCAATGCAAAATACTTTCCTGTGGAAACAAGATCATTGATGATATATAGAAGTTGATAATTTTGTACAACTATTTATTTCTTTATTTTTTAATATTTTCAAACATTAGTTAATTATTGTTTTGGTTTTTCTTAAAATGATCCTAAATAATCATATGTAGATAGCTGCTTCCATCCATCCTGAGACTTTAATGGTAAAATAATCTCATTCATTATTTTTTATTTTAAATTATTTTTAAGTGAAAATTGATCTAATGCTCTTCTCAAATTCTTTTTAAGTGAAAATTAATCTAATGCTGGTCTATGAATACCTGGAATTTTCACAAATATATAAAAAAAAACAAGGAAATGCTAAAATGTGAAATCAAGACTGTAGGACAGTGAGAACAAGGACTCTAAATACCAGCATGGAGCATGGAGACTCTAACTACGAGGTGGCATTGAGAAGAAGAGTTTAATGTCTGAGTCCCTATGGGGAGGTTTAAAGGTTAACTTCAACTCCTTGGTTTAAAGGTTAACTTCAAGTCGTCATGGATTAATAGAGTTGATTGATTGTTTGGTTAGTTGGACCTAAGAAGTAAATGGTGAGATTTATTTTGTTTACTTAAAGATGAAGGTACTATTATTGATTACTTTTTTTCAAGTAAGTTTATAATTGGAAGGTCATGAGGTCAATTTTGAGGGATGAATTAGCATTTAAGCTTTGTTAATTTGGCCCTTGAGATGTGATCTAATGTGCTTGATTTTAAGGAAGGAAAAAAAAAACAAAAAGAAAGATACTTTACTTAAAAAATTGTTTTCAAAATATTACTTTAATGATTCATGATTATTATTTTAAATGTAACTCTATTTTAATTAAATCAATTAATTAAAAAAAAAGTAGTGTGAACATTAGTTTTGGTTTTTCGGGTATGTGGTATTACTAAGTCATTATAGTAGTCCATGTTATTGCAATAAATACTATTTACAAATTATGTGTTTCATAGTAAAGTGATTATTACTAAGCCATGGCATTGGCCCATCATATTATAACAAATCCTATCCACAAATTAAGGATTTAGATAGTAAAGTGTTTGTCAATCCCCCATGGTTAATAATAATAATAATTTAAAATATACTTATAATGTAGTTATTTTTTATCCTTGTTTTTTTTGTTTTGACAATGTGAAATGTATCATGATATAAATGTTTGGCATTACTAAGCATGGAATTGGCCCATGACATTATAACAAAGCCTATTTACAAATTAAGGATTTACATGGTAAAGTTTTGGTCAATCCCCATGGTTAAGAATAATAATAATTTAAAATAAGGTTATGATTTAGTTAATTTTTCTACTTGTTTTTATTTTTGACAATGTGAAATGTATCATGACATAAATGTTTGGATGCTTATAAAAGTCTACCAACATGTATGAACATATCTCAAAATGTGAAATACTTCATAAAAATTAGTGAGTAAACAAAAATAAAGATTATTGCACCTCAATATTTACAAATTACATTTTATTATTTATAATTGAAGAATAAGTAATAGTTTTTATTAACAAGATGCAACAAATTATAATTAGTGTTGCTATTTACATATATAGATTAATGTTTTCTTTATTAATAAAACTAGGAGTTGGTTTAAAGTGTGATTTTTTGGAGTTTTAGATAGATTTCTCCCTAAACAATTCTTCCCAAATCTTGATTTGTGTTGCTTAAACTCTATTTTGGAGTCCATATATGTATTCATCTCCCCCAAAAACCCTCAATCCACTTGAAAGGTGAAGAGTTCACCTATCAAAATTGTGATTTCAATGAATCCCTATTGGATTAGGCAAATTATATTAGAAAAAAAGCCAAATTTTTACCCAAAAAGTTGCCCTTAAACATTACTAGATACAATTAATTGTAATCAGAAAATCGTACATAAAAATTAATTTTACCCAACCTTACTTCACATGGCAAAAAAACTCTTGAAAATACAATTACATTAATAATCTAATTAGGTATAAATTATTGATTATATAAAATAATAAAATAATAAGTTTTATAATAAAATAGAATAAATATATCATTATTAATAATTATAAAGGTGAACTTCTAGAAGTAGAGGTTTATCTTCTCTTAATAGCTTTTTAATAGCTTATTCATGGGTTAGAGAGGTGTATATAGGGTTAAAATTTGTCAGCTTAGTTGTGTGAGTGTTGAATTTAGGAGGACATGCAAAACTAGGACTTTGAGCCTTGATATTGAGGGTTAAATAATTTATGTTAAAACTCAAGTTGAAGTTAAAGAGGCAAATGATGCTCCATATATACAAAAGTTGTTAAGGTTAAGTATGTTCTATGCTTAGAGCAATTTAGTTCAATTTTTATAGTTAGATCAATATCTTCTCCAGATTAGCAATCATGTCACTATTAAAGTAAACTACAGATAGAACATAAACATAAATAGCAGAAGACAACCCAAGTGGGACAAGTGACGGACAAACCCGAATGTGAGGAAACCCATAATAAATTATTCTTATATGTTCTTCAATACTTCAATAGAGAGACATAGAGAGAGAGATAATACATTTACAACATAAGTCAACACTTTAAATTATCTATATAAGAGCATATATCATCTCTAAGAAGCTGATACATGATATTAGTTGAATAAATGTTGATTCAACTCATTCTCCAAGGTGAATCCTTCACTTATCATTGTGCCACATCTCATCATCATGTTTCACCTCACATTGCTACAACATGTTGTTACAATCATCAAAATGCTCGACCTCATGAACATGCTCCACTCATTATATTGATGTACCTTATGTTGCTACTATTGTTCTGTGTTCCATTGCTGCACCATACTACCACAACTCTCCCATGTGCCATAAATGCACCATTCTACCACAGTTGTCCCATGTGTCATATTTTCACCTTGCTATTGTCCAACGAATTTGCAGAACCATGCCTTTGTTTCTATCCTATTATAGCCTCTCCTGCCATGTCATAGTTGTTGTCCTATTGTACATTTGCTTCCATGTCTTATTTGTTGCCCCAATTGTTGCCTTCTTGCCGCAATTGTGCCCTTGTTGCCATGTCTTAGGTGTTGTCCCAATTGTAGCCTTGCTCCCACAATTGCAGTTGTTCCAATTGTGCCTTTTCTGTCATGTGAGTGATCCATTGTTGCTTCTCTGATTGCTTGATGTCCAACTGATTGTTGTACCAAGCAACATGCCTAGCTGTCCCATTTATCTAGCTTCCAACATACCATACATATATGTACTCGTTCACTTTTCGAGGTCCACTCCTATGCTGCCACTTAGGCCTAGTTAGGGCATCATTACAGTCCCATAACCTCCCTTTAATTCTTCCTAGATCTACTATTAAGGAGGGTGGTTTCCCTTTGTTAGAAGGCTGACCCTCTTTGTTGTGGTTTTGGGTAGTCTAGCCCTTTTTGACAACTTCAACTTGCCTGTAATTACAACGGAACCCTAGAAAAAGACTTTGTAGGGTTGCGGCTACCCTTCCAAAGTGCCCTCAAATCAATCCTAAGGTTGAAGCTCTTCGAGCAAAGGAACACAACCCTCCTTCAACCTGAAATAGACCCTAAAAGAAAAGTGTTTAGCCCTTAAGGGCTTGGCATAGCACACCACATACTCTGCCTCAATTAGGGCAACTTAGACACCAAAGAAACCCTTATATTCCACATTGTTCCAGCCGCCTTATGTTGAGGCTAGGGCAAGCTCTTATCCTCCTTGACTAGATCCCACTAGGGACAATCATATAGGGCTATAGGTCTCCTTCTAGACTACATAGAGACCAACATATAAGTTAGGTCTCCTTATTCCTAACTTGATTGCATCCTCTTGGTTAGGGAACACTACAGTTAGGGCATCCTCCTCCTATATCTCTCTTCCATTAAAACCCAAGACAAGTGGAGAGAAATCAAGAGAGAGGTGTGTGTGGAAATGATTATCAAGTCACCTCCTTTTATAGTAAAATGTTGAGCACATGTGGGGTTGTTTTGGTTGCTCGTTGACCTTGACAATTTGTCTATTAACACAAATAAATTCATAACTCCATAAATAATTGTTAGAATCAGATGATATTTAGATCAATCGTACACCTGTTGATGAGAGGGATCCAAGAGAAATATTAGCTGCATAAATAAGATGACCCACATGGAGTTTGGCCCTATTTGGAAATTTAACACTCCCTCTTAGCCATTGAGAACTCCATCTGCTGATCTACCTATTTGATTGTACTATTTCTACCATCAATGCCCTGCATTATTCTACTCTACTCTCCTCTACCAAGTTCTGCTATGCTTTGCTTTTTTGAACCATGAGAAAGAGTAACTGATTGAGAATGTCTCATGCCATTCTCTACTGACCCGAAGTCAGTTCCATATGAAGAGAGTGTGTCATGCCACTCTTACCTATCCTAGATCAATTCCAAGAGGGTGAGACATATTACTCTTACTAATCAAAAGTCAGTTTCATTGATCCCAGATAAATATCACAAGGGAGTGTCTCAAACCACTCGTAGTGATCCTCGATCAATGGAGCTCATCCTATCATAGGGGATACAGTAGATACAATGATGTGTCCATCGATAGTACTACTATGGTCCCTTACCCCATTTCCCTTTTGATTGGCCAGATGAGAGGTATTTATCATGAGTCGCAGACTACATGGATGAGATGCCTCGAGAGGAGAACCATTCATCCTATCCCTAATTCATCATGGGGTGTGAGAAGGGAGGGTTGAGCCATTTACCCTATACACAATACATCATTAGGGGAGGGTGAGTTGCCCTATGGTCGGTTGTTGCTCCAAGAAGTATGCCAAGCCCCCAGAGCTTCGAGAGCTAAATGCATGCATCATGAAAGACCCTCATAAGAAGGTCTCTCAACGACTCCAAGTCATTTGAGAGGGTCATAAATTTGATGTTACCGTGGGGCTTTGATAGAATGTCTGCAACCTGTACATGAGTCTCACTGAGATAGATCCTCCTTGTTCATCGATGTACCATATCCCAAATAAAGTAATAGCTAATGTCTATATACTCGAGAAGTCACAGAAAATGAGATTCCTCAAGAATCGAAACCCCCTGGTTGATACACAAGATCAGGGTGGTATCCATTGTGTGTATAAATAGCCCACTCAAGAGCTTCCAAAACCAAGTAGCTTCACACGAGGTCACACTTGTAGCTACTTATTTGGTCTCAGTGGTAATCAAAGAAATTGTCTTCTACTTCCTACTCAATGAGGATATTAAGGAAAACCCAAAGAGAATTAACACTCAAAAGTGTTCTCCACACTACCTCTCGAGTCATCATGTGAATAATCATGCAGCTTCTTATTTCTGGCAGTGTATTTCAATCGTTGAGAGATTGTGCCCCGAAGATGGAATGATTGTTATCATCAAATGATGTGTTCCTACCATTGAGACACTCCTTCGTATAGTGACGAGACTTATTACAAGCAAGACATCTGCCTTTCCTTCGAGCCTTAGATTCTGATGCCCCAATGAAGTGATCTTTACGTGGGCCATCACAAGCTTCTGTTGTGCCATTTTGATAACATTTTGTGCTTCGACTTCACCCTTGGTGTGTTTAAAGAGGGATGAGGGATCCATTGATCCTTTTATCCTTTCCCAACTGTCTTCAGCGATTGCTCTTTCACTCTTTCTTAGACTTTGTCTTCACCTTAGCTCTGATACCATATTAGTTTTAGGTATGATCTATGGTTAGTGTAATTTATTTCAATTTTCAGAGTTAGCTCAGTATCTTTTTCCAGATTAGTAATCACATTAGTACTAAATTAAATTGCATATAGAACATAAACATAAATCACAAAAGTGCAGCCAAGACAAGACAACACAAGATGTGGTGCTAGTGAGGGATAAAACCTAATGTGGTGAAACCCTTGATCAATTCTTCTTATATTCTCTTTAATAGTTCGCCACGGAGTGAGAAAGAGTACATTTACAACAGAAGTCAACACTTTGACTTATCTAGATAAGAGCATAGATCATCTCTAAGAAGTTACATGAGATGAGTTGAAGACATGGTGCTTCAACGGATTCTCTAAGGTGTCTCCTTCACCTATCGTTGTGTTTCATCTCATCATCATGCTACACCTCACCATGTTGCACCATGCTACAACCATAATCACAATTCAGAACCTCATGACCATGCTACACTAATCATATTGCTACACCTTATGCTGCCACTTTTGTCCCATGTGCCGTTGCTGCACCCTGCTACCACAATTGTCCCATGTGCCATAGATGCACCATACTACCATAGTTGTCCCATGTGCCATAGATGCACCATGCTACAACAACTGTCGCATGTGCCATAGGTGCACCTTGCTACTTACCAATGAGTTTGCACTACCATGCCTTAGCTGATGTCCTATCGTAGCCTTTGCTGCCATGTCGTAGTTGTTGTCCTATTGTGCCTTGATTTCCATATCTTAGTTTCTATCCCAACTGTAGCCCTCGTGCAACAATTGTAGTTGTTCCAATTGTGCCTTTGCTGCCATGTCTTAGATTCTCTCCCAATTGTAGTTTTATTGCCACAATTTCCACTGTTCTAATTATGCATTTGTTGTCATGTCAGCCATCCATTGTTGCTCCTCTAATTGATTTTTGTCCCACTATTTGCTGCACCAAGCACCATGCCTAGTTGTCCCATTCATCTTGTTGCCAACATACCATACACGTATGTACTATGTTATGAAATCAGTTGAAAAAAGGATAGAAAAGATAGATCAACCCCTTAGAAATAAGCCTCTTCAGGGGAAACCTCCTTTACATTACACAAATGAACAATTCTTGGATGATAAAAATGAAAATACCTCCTTTCTATATATAGGAGTCTAAGGGGTCATAATATAATCAAACCCAACATAACAATAATAATGTAAGGGCACAATAATAAGAATAGTGGGACTCTATTGGGCACAATAGTAACAATATGGGGACTACATGGGCACAACAATATAATAAAGGGGTTGTACTAATAACAATAATTAGTTACACTAGTAGTATAAGGACCTAACATGCCCCTATCCTTCAAAAAGTGTTGTCGTCAATGCTTGAGGAGTTATTGATGCTTGTGTATAAAATTATTGTCCTCCCGTGTGGAATATTTAATGGGTAAGTTCTTCCACTTGATGAGAGAATATAAAATTGATTGATTTCATAGTTGTCAGGTTCTTGCTTCTATGACTGCTCGAGGTTCTAATATGATTTGACCTTCCTCATCAAGTTCTAGCATTATTGTTTGAACCAGGATCTTCTGCAAGTTTTGAATGAGTGGTCACACTTCTTCGTCATTCTTCCATTCATACCTGGCTTCATTTATCCAATTTGGTTGGATAATAGAAATAGCACAAAACAATGCTTCCACATCCTCACCCCTTCCTCGAAGTACATCTGAAACAACATTTTTCTTCCCTTTCTTGTGTATGATTTCAAAGTCATAACCCAACATATTTGTGACACATTTCCTCTATTCTTCTAAATATAATCTTTGCTTGAAAAGGTATTTAAGGCTATCATGATCCATTTTTACCTTGAAGTTTCTTCCCATTAGGTAAGGTCGACATCTCTTAAGTGCATGTAGTATTTCCAACATTTCCTTCTCATAAATAGCTTTATTGAGATGTAGCCATAAAAATACCCAGTGGCCTACATCAAAACTTCTTTCACTGCGATGTTGATATGCCTATTGTTTCATTCAATTCTGCACCAAAATGGCGTTATCCTTTAAAAGTTGGAGAACTTGTTGTTCATGCTCGATGTGATCTTTCATTGGTTGAATATTTTTCTTCTTGATATGTCCTATATTGATAGTTTGAGGAGTGGTAATTTCTTCCAATGCATTACAAGATACGGTCAGATTCAGTTCTCGATGCTCGATGTGATCTTTGAGTTCTTGAACATTTTTCTTCTTGATATGTCCTTCTATATTGATAGTTTGTGGAGTGGTAATTCCATCCAATGCAATACAAGATATGGTCAGATTGATTTCTTCTTTCTCGATTGTTAGAAAATTATATATTACGGAGCAATGGAACACATGAAATAATGCAGAAATATAAACACAGAAAATGCACAAAACAAGAGAGACACAGATATACGTGGTTCACCCAGTTTGGGCTACGTCCACCCCGAACAGCCAGTCCTTCCTTTCTATTATCCAGCAAAATGAAGAGACACAACCTACAACAAATCCGCTGTAATATCCTCTGTCTTCTCTCACAGTCTCACCTCTCTGTTTCTCGCTCACACTGAATACACATCTATCACACAGCCTCAAATACAATGCCCTCATACAAAGAGAGGGGTTGCCTTCTAGGGCAAAAAACCCTAAACTAAACATAAGTTACCGTCAGATCATCCGCCTAATGAACGGCCCAGATTGACTAGAAATTACTATACTTTTACAAGGCAATTTTACAGTTGTTTTTAGCTTCGAGGGCGCTGCCCCTGAAACCCTCCGCCAGGGGGGTGCTCCCAAAGGTCGCAGCCACCCCCCCTGGACCCCCCGTGCAGCGAATATTTTGCGGGCGGCGTTGCCACCCCCATTTTGTACTGGGGTCCAATGTGGCGGTACTTTTGAATATAGAAGATAATCAGGCTCCACACCCAACAATCTCCCACTTGGAGACTAATTGTAGAAACTCCACCGCTGCTCCATTTGCTGGACAATGACTCCTCTTTGTACCTGGCTGTTTCTCATCTTCATCATCATCCTTGAAGACCAACTGAATCTAAGCATATTCTCAGTTTCTCCCTGGTTACAACTTTTGTTAGCATATCTACACGGTTCTGGCTAGTGTGTATCTTTTCCAGCTTCAACTCTCCATCTTCCAACACTGATCGTATGAAATGGTACTTGAGCTGTATATGTTTCGTCCTATAATGAAATGCTGAGTTCTTTGCAAGATGAATGGCACTTTGACTATCACTGTATAACGTGCCCATATCATGCTCCTTACCCAATTCACCCATAAATCTTTTGTAACCAAATCATTTCTTTACTAGCCTCTGTAGCAGCAACATACTCTGCTTCTGTTGTTGAAAGTGCAACAACACTTTGGTTTTTTGAAACCCAACTGACAGTTGTGCCACCAATAGTGAATACATATCCTGTAGTGCTCCTCCTGTTATCTCTGTCACCTGCCATATCTGCATCAACATATCCCTGTAGAGAAATTTTTGAACCACCAAAGCATAATGCTTGATTTGTGGTACCTTTCAAATATCTGAAAATCCATTTCACTGCCATCCAATGTTCCTTTCCTGGATTGTTCATGTACCTGCTTACAACTCCCACTGCATGTGCAATATCAGGCCTTGTGCAGACCATTGCATACATTAAGCTTCCAACTGCTGATGCATATGGAACTTTAGACATATAATCCATGTCTTCTTGGGTCTTTGGGCACATTTCCTTGCTAAGTTTGAAATGGCTAGCAAAAGGTGTACTAACTGGTTTTGCATTGTGCATGTTAAATCTTTTCAACACCTTTTGTATGTACTCATTCTGAGACAATGTTAATTTACGATTTTTCCTGTCTCTAGTTATTCTCATACCAAGGATTTGTTTTGCAGCTCCCAAATCCTTCATTGCAAATGAATTTGCCAATTTTCTTTTGAGCACATTTATTTTCCTGCATGTTAGATCCTGCAACAAGCATGTCATCTACATACAATAACACTATAATATAGCTGCCATCATTTTTCTTTTTCAGATAAACACAATGATCAGAGTGACATCTAGTATAAC
>APFE030319806.1:0-75474 GCA_000404065.3 Pinus taeda
CTGGAAGGAACACAAAGGTGACCCAGGTGGCATAAAAGGGCATCCTGGAGGTGAAAATCTGGAACATGATGACCCTCCAAGGGTGTCTGGTATGTGTGTCCGAATTCCGGGTCGCTTTTGTAGAGAAGTGGCCAGTCAGAAGTCTCATTCCCACAAGACTTGAGCACGGTGGTTAACGCCATGATCGGTGGTCGACTGAGGCAATCTGCAACATTATTGGTGCTGCCCTTCTTATATTTGATATTCAAATGAAACTGTTGTAGGTATATAGACCACTTCTGATGGTGATCATTCTGTAGTTTCCCTTGAGTCTGTACGAACTGCAGGGGTCGATGGTCGGTGTGGATGACCGTTTCCTTCCCCAAAATTTAATTCTTCCATTGTCAGCAGGCCTGCACAATGGAATACATCTCTTTATCATAAGTGGGATACTTCCAGACTGTGTCTGAAAGTGTTTCACTATGATATGCCACTGGATGCCGGTGTTGAGTAAGGACTGCTCCAATAGCATAGTCAGAGGCATCTGTCTCGACCTCAAATGGTTGTTGCACATCTGGTAACGCGAGCACTGGTGTTGTGCAGAGGCGTTCTTTCAACTCTATGAATGCCTTCTATTGAGATTCAGACCAAAAGAACTTTTCTTTGAATCCTCCCTTGGTGACTTGACTCAAGGGCCAAGTGATATGAGAAAACCCCAACATGAACCTACAGTAGAAGTTGGCAAGACCTAGAAAGCTGCAGAGCTCTGTCAAAGTGGTTGGAGATGGCCAATCCCGAATGACTTGGATCTTGGCTGGATCCACATGCACCCCCTGTTCATCAACAATATATCCCAGATATTGAACCTGGGTCATGCCAAAAGTGCATTTCTCCAAATTAGCACACAGCTTGTGCTGCCGCAGTTGTTGGAGGACCTGTCGGATGTGGTGGAGGTGCTCTTCCCAACTCTGGCTGAAGATCAGAATGTCATCCAAGTATACCACTACAAATGAGTTGGTGAATGGCCGCAAGATGTCATCCATTAGGCTCATGAAGGTTGCAGGAGCATTTGTCAATCCGAAAGGCATAACCAACCATTCGAAAAGGCCCTCCTTGGCTTTGAAGGCAGTCTTACACACATCAGAGGGTTCAATTGGTACCTGGTGATATCCTAACTTCAAATCAATCTTGCTGAAATATTTTTCCCCCTTTACTTGGTCCAGGAGGTCGTCAATCCGTGGGATTGGGTACCTGTTATGGACAGTGATCTTGTTTAGTGCCCGATAGTCAATACAAAGTCTCCAAGTGCCATCCTTCTTCTGTACCAACACGATCGGGCTACCACCAGGCGATGAACTCGGACGGATGTGACCTTTCTGCAGGAGCTCCTGAATCTGCCTCTTGATTTCATCATTCTCTAGAACGGAGCGCCGATAGATTGGTACATTGGGTAGCGGCGCACCTGGGGTCATATCGATGGAGTGCTTGACTTGACAATGCAGAGGAACCCTTGCGGGGGAGGTGAAGATGTCCTTGTATTCCTCCATGACCTTGTCCATCTGTAGTTGTCATGCGGAGGGGCCCTGTCTAGAGGTCGTGGCCACTGTCTTCTTCTTTCCTTGAGGGCGTATCATAAGGAAAACAAATTTCCCGGTTTTAGAAACAAGCTTACCGCATTGTTTTGCAGTAATCAAAGAGATGGCGGTAGGTGGTGCCACCTCTGGTATCCTTGACAACTTATTTCCCAATGTAATAATAATAGCACGGGGCCTTGATTCATATATAGCATGTCGCTTCCACAAGTATGGTTGTCCTAATAATACATCACAAACTTCAAGGGGAGCAATGTCACACAATACCTCATCCGTGAAGGGCTTGATTTTATATGGAAGGTGACACTGTTGGCTCACGCGAAGATCCCGTCCTTGGTGAAGACACACGATGGTGTATGGTTGTGGATGTGCTGTGGTTGGTAAACCCAACCACTTCACGACCTCTGCCGAAATGAGGTTCTTTTGGCTCCCGCTATCGACAATGAACTGTAGTGGGGAGCCCTTTACCCACATCTGGGAGTGGAAGAGATGCTCCTCCTCCTCTGGATATTCAGGTTCATTCTTCTGGATCTTGGCAGTAGCAACAGTGGCGTTGGGATCCGCATCAATGATCTGCTTCCCTTTGTCATTCCCCTTATCGGGTTCTGAATCAGAGTCGTAACATGCATCTGATTCTGAAACCTTTAGCTCAGCCACCAGTGACTGCTTGGCCCGACACTCATTTGTGTTGTGAGTGGAGCTCACCATTTTCCCATGTCCTTTTTCGGCTTCGCGACGGTGTTCTTTGCTTGCAGCTTTGGCGGGTTGTCTTGGGCTGCCCCACCTTGGCTTTGTCCTTTTTTCTGTGGTTTAGGGGCACCTTTCCCTTGGTTTAGATTCACAGATCCAAAGTCTCGCTTCTTTTATTTAAACTTTTGCTCGACCTTGACGGGATATCTGTATGTTGTGCCGAGCAAGGAGATGTTCAGGAATTCTATTTCTTCCTGGATGTACTTGTGTAGTCAGCCACGGTATTTGAGTATCAAATGCTTCTCTAAATCCTTGATCCCCAACTTTGTGCGAAGGGTATGGAAAAGATTGGTGAACTTTGGCACGTCTTGGTCCCTTCCCTGCTGCAGCGTGGTCCACTTTATGTATTCATCCTCATAGCTTTCGACAGGGTAGTACTGCTCCTTGATGGCCTCCCGGAATGAATTCCAGGTGGGTGCAGCTGAAAATAGTGAGCCGGTACTTTCATCCTTCTGCTCGCAGTAGGTTTCCAACTAGTCCTTGATGTGGGGGGCTGCTTTGAGAAGAGCAAAAACAATCTTTTCCCGACTCGAAAATTCATGAACAGAAAAATAACCCTCTAGTAGATTTAACCACTTATCTACAGCATCTGCGTCTATCTGACCCTCGAATATGGGGATTTCAAAATTAACTTGTACCTTAAAAGGCGTGGCATTTCTAGAGTAGCTACTAGAAGCTGATGCGTCACTTCTAGGTAGCCACTGAAGGATCTGCGCAAAGTTGTCCATCATCGCGTTCCGTTGTCGCTCGAGGGCTTCTTCGAGCAAGATTTTGATAGGATCTCCTGCTCCCTCGTCTTTTTTCTCATCCGCCATGGGAGGCCGTCGGGATTTTCGAGGCTGGTCTTGCAAAGGTTCGACCAGTTCAAGCCCTAACTCCTTATATCCTGACCTCGTCGGGGACATGCAAAGAAAAACCGAGAAAAGCAGACCGCTCTGATACCACTGATCCGGATTTAAATAGGAACGCAAACAAAATACAGAGATAACCATATACACAAAGATGCAACAGAAACAATGCTTCATTTCATTAATGGAAAATACCAAAATATGCTTACAACAAGAAATGGAAATAAACCAGCTAGGGCGATGGTAGCTTATCTCTGAGAAGAGATGTGGTCACTACATGCCTCTGAACTGTGTTATAATGAGGCTCGGAGGCCTATTTATTGTTGAGAAACAATGAAAAAAATCCTTCACATCCCAAAACCTAACCCTAGAAGATGAAACACCAAATTGTGGGCCCCGTTTGGGTAAATTGGTACATCAATTTCCCGGGGTCGTAAATTTGGCATATGATCTTCGTTTGACGTGTACGATAGCTCATTAGAAAGATCTATCTGAGAACTACCACTTTGGGAAGGGCAACATGGGTCCATGGACCCATTTTGCCCTCAGATTTCCCAAAATATGTCGTTTAGGGCCTCAAAACGGCTACGGAAGTTCAAGACCCGAAAAACTACTAAAAATAGTAAGTTGTGCTACAATTAAAGAAATTGAAAATGCTGAGAGAAACAATGATGGGGGTCCAGATGGACTTGGCAGGTGGCCACCAATATCCACCTCGATCAACTATCCTCTACCTCTAACTTATAGAGGTTCTTCACCTGAATCCCCATCTTCTTTACTTGATCCATGGCTATGTGTCGAAGGAATGCCTTTCCTTTTGAGAAGATCACATCATAGCCTCTATCCTCAAGCATGGAAATAAATACCAATTTCTCCTTCACTCCGGGCACATACATAACATCTCTCAAGGTGAGAGGAGCACCATGCTCCCTCTTAAAAGTAACCGTGCCCAATCTTGTAGCACTATAGCTCCCATCGTCACCCACCTCGATATGCATTTGGAGATCCTTCTCCTCTAGGTCAGTGAACAACACCTTGTCCTCAAGGTATCATACACTATCCATCATTGATGACACCATGCATGTAATGAGAGTAAATTCCAATTCGAATTGAGAGGCCAAAGCCTCACCCGCCTTTCCTCCTAAGGAATTCTTCTTGGACTTCTTGAGTGGACAATTTGTAGCAAAATGGCCCGACTCATGACAATCAAAGCACTTAACTTTCGACATGAATTTCTTCTTGCCTTATGGTAATAATCTGATTTGGAATGGGATGTCTTCCCTTTCTTGTTCCTCATCTTACCTACTGAAGCTCAATTTTCGTCATCAACAGTCTTTGACAAGGAACCATTTATGGTGTTCCTTCTGATCTCTTCTTGCATCAAATCCTACCAGAGTCGTTCCCAATAACGCAACTTTTCCCTTCCATTCACATAGTCCTAATATCTATTCCAACTCTTAGGAAGGCCTAGGAGTGCTAGGCTCACCATAGCATCCTCGACAACTGTTATTCCAACACTTCCAAGTTCATCTCTGCAGGTTGTGAACTTGGTCAAGTATTTTGGAATGATCTTGCCTTTATCCATCTTGATTTTTCAAAGTTTATCTTTGAGTGCCAACTTCCTATGGTCACTGTTGTTCTAGAAGAGGTTTGCCAATTCATTTCACATAACATACAAAGTTTCCTTCCCATGGAGACTCAAGAGAATGTGATCTCAAACCCCCTGAAGGATTATTTGCCTTGCCTTCACCACACACTTACTCCATTCGGCCAAATCTTTTGAATCTGATATTGGTTGCTTACGAATGTCTTTATCAATGAATTACTTCAAGCCATTATCCTCCAAGACAGCCTGCATCCTATCCTTCCAAGCTATATAATTCGATCTTCCTTCCAAGGCATACTCAAGTCGCAAACCATAGAACATAATATGCCAACCTTGAAGTATGTAATGCAAATTCAAATTTCACCTATAACCCTAAGGTCAAAAACTTTGAAATCTCCTCTAGTATATTTCCTTGAGCTCCTATACCATATAGATTTTGATGTAGATTCACAAACTCATGTAATCTACTAAAAAAAGATACAAGAATATACTTCTACTTTCAACCAGCAGAAGCCAATAGATCGATGAAAATAATATGAACAAGAAGAAGACAAATGAGTGGCACAAAACACAATAAGTTGCTCTGAGGAAAGCCACTTCTCAAAACCACACCTAGAAATTTGAGTGAAGATACAAAGTTTGTTCTCACAAGAACAAGTCCGCAAAAAAAATGGTGCAAGCTCCATAAAAAATGGCATCTTAGATGAGATATCCTTATTATATGACTAGCATGAGCAATTTTAACACGGAATTCAAGCTCGTTAAAAAATAAACATAAGCAATGAGCAAGTTTTTCCCCCAGAGTTTAAGCTCATTAAAAAATGAACCAATTTTTCGGTAAATAAACATTGTGAATGCATTATCATCAGCTTTTGAGCCTTGGTCCTGTTCTCATCATCACCTCCCCTCTGTTTTTTAGCCGATCATTCACCTCCATTTGATTGTTTACCCTTTCAAGGAACATCTGCGAAGATTGATTCTATTAGCCATCCTTGTGACATTCCGTGATTAGAAAATTCCAAACCTTACCTGGAACCAGCTGCTACTCGAAATCATCACTCGTTCCTTGAAAAAAGAGTCTCCTTTAATCTCTTTTCAACTGACTCGTAAAATATGAAAAGATTGCCAAGAGATTAGCCTCTCTGGCTCGTTAAAGTCATCGGAAGTGCTATCCCTCCTCTAAATTTTAATATTTTTGGACTTGAGGGATTATTACACAAAAAGATCGAGCACTTGTCTTGTTCGGCTCGTTAAAATTATCGAACATTCATCTCTTTCGTATTATTTTATGCTTTTTCAAACTTAAAGGATTATATGACGAAAAAGAATCTTTGGAGTTTCCTTTCCGTCCCTTTCAGACTCTTTAAAATTGAAAAGGACCGAGATATCTTTGTCGTTAAACTCGTTAATACCGAATAGCGACAAACTCGTCCAAATGGATGAGAACGAGTTTCACTGTCGCTAGGCTTGTTAAAATATAGCGACAGGTTTGCCCGAAGGGCGGATTATAGAACAAGAATATGTTATCCTCCTCAAGCTTGAAAAGAATAAAGAGGTACTGGTCAACAATGACTGGAGAAAATTGGGAAGAAAACTTGAAAAAACTTTATTGGTAGCTGTAGGTTTTAACCCCATACAGAAATTACCTGCATACGAATTCTAAATCACAGGAAAAATAAAAATGCGAGAGCATAACACATAAAACACATATACACAGAGATTTCCCACTGGATCTCAATACCGAGACTACCAGCTTGATTTTTCATTATATTCCTTTCAATGTTACAATACATATTTATACATGCCGAAGCATCCAATACCATGGACCGAAAAACCATCGCGTCCAAAACCATGGACCGAAAACCATAGGTAGGTTCGCCCAACCTACTATAGGGTCCAAAAACAAAATTTTTCGAGGTGTTGCCTTGGACCCCATAGAGGGGGGCTACCTACACCCCTCAAACCCCCTGTGAACCTCCCCCCCGCTGCGCAATCGGCGCGGCGAAGGGGGGCTCTGCCCCCCCTCTAACGCCCTCGTTCACTACGTAGGTTAGTCATGGAAAGAATATAACACAACCCAACAATCTCCCACTTGTTGTTTTCTTTCCACAGGGGGCCACAGGAGAGCTTAGTTATTTTTCCAGCCTTGAAACACCCATTGTTTCTCTACACCAGAGAACTTCTCAGAGCTCACAAATTTTGTCAATGCATCTGCAGTATTCTTCAAAATGTCCACCTTTACCAGCAACACCTTTTTGTCTTCTATCATATCCCTCACAAAGTGATACTAAACATCAATGTGCTTTGTCTTTGAATGATATGCGGGGTTCTTTGCCAAGAAAATTGCACTTTGCTGTCACAGTCTATCCTTATAGCTCCCTGTACTAACCCCATACTTGAACACAATCTCTGCAACCAAACTGCTTCCTTGCTTGCATGAGGGGCTGCCATGTATTCTGCCTCTGTAGTTGATAGTGCCACTACAGATTGTTTCTTACTCATCCAACTGACTGCACCTCCAAATAGGTTAAACACATACCCACTTGTAGATCTTCTCTGATCCAGATCTCCAGCCCAGTCTGCATCAACAAAGCCATGGATATCCAGCACTCTCTCCAATCCTGGTCTTCCTTGGTAGCACAAACCATGATCACTAGTGCCACGCAAATACCTGAAAACCCGCTTCACTACTGTCGAGTGCTCCTTCCGTGGTTTTTGACATAAACCTGCTCAATACTCCCACTGCATGTGCAATGTCTGGTCTAGTACAGACCATGGCGTACATCAAGCTACCGACTTCACTTGCATATGGAACACGGGACATGTCCTCTTCCTCTTCTTGTGTCTTGGGACACTGTTCAGCAGAAAACCTCACACTTACAGGAATAGGAACCTTCACCGGTTTACTATCCTTCATATTAAACCTCTGCAATATTGTCTCGACATACTTCCTCTGGTTTAACCAGAGCTTCCTCTTTGCCCGATCTCTTTTAATTCCATGATCAAAATATAGTTTGCAGCACCGAGATCTTTCATGTCGAATTTGGAGGACAATTGGGTCTTCAAATCCTGGATAATTTCTTTGTCATTTCCAACCAACAACATATCATCCACATACAAGACCAGATAAATAAACGGTCACCAATTAATTTAAAATACACACAATGATCTGCTTTGCTTCTGGTGAAGCCAAGTCCCCGTATAAATGTATCAAATTTCTGATACCACATCCTTGGTGACTGTTTTAACCCATACAGAGACTTCTTTAACTTGCATACCAGTTCTTTCTTACCCTTCATCGCAAAGCCCTCAGGTTGCTTCATGTAGATTTCCTCTTCCAAATCCCCGTGAAGAAATGTTGTCTTCACATCCATCTGTTCTACCTCAAAATCAAAAGCAGCAGCAACAGATAAAAGTAATCTAATAGAAGTTACCTTGGCAACAGGAGAAAAAATATCACCAAAATCAATTCCCGGAACCTGGGAATAACCTTTTGCTACCAACCGAGCTTTGTACTTCTCCACCTTCCCTTCTGCATTTGTCTTCTTCTTGAACACCCATTTGCTGCCAATGGGTGTCCTTCCAGCTGGCAACTCCACCAGATCCCAAGCCTCATTTTTGTGCAAAGATGCCATTTCATCAACCATGGCCTCTTTCCAGAGTTTTCCATCCTCTGAATCCACTGCTTCCTTCACAGTTCTGGGATCATCATCAGTAACACAAAGCAAAGTTTGAACAGAAAGCAGATGGACTATACCTTTCTGGCTGCCTTCTTTCTCGATTTGATCTTCTCACAGCCGGAGTTTGTGGCTCTTCATCTTCTGATTCCTCCTCTGCTACAGAGTCTGATTCTTCCTCCTTTAGTTCAAACTCTATCTTCAAAGGTTCCTTTGGTTGGACTTCATGTTTAATAACATCTTTCACCTCTCTGAACACCACATCTCGATTGTACACAACCTTCCGTGTGACTGGGTTCCAAAGCTTATAACCCTTTAAACCATTCTTATACCCAACAAAGATGCACTTTTCAGATTTACTATCCAACTTGGTTCGTTTCTCCTTTGGAACATGTACATATGCATCACATCCAAATACCTTCAGATGTGAAAGAAAGGGTTTCTTACTAGTCCATACTTCTTATGGAGTCTTCTCATCCAACGCTGATGAAGGTGACCTATTGACCAGGTAACATGTAGTATCCATCGCCTCTGCCCAGAATTCATGTCCTAACCCGACACCACTAAGCATGCTTCTTGCCCTTTCCATCATCGTCTTGTTCATTCTTTCTACAACTCCATTTTGTTGAGGTGTATATGGAGTAGTCTTTTGTCGTGCTATACCACACTTCTTACAGAATTCTTCAAATTCCTTGCTGCAGAATTCTCCTCTATTATCTGTCCTCAGCACCTTTATCTTCTTCTCTGTCTGATTTTCCACCAGAGCCTTAATTTCTTTAAACCTATCAAAGACTTCAGGTTTCTTCTTAAGGAAATATATCCATGTATTCCTTGAGAAGTCATCTATAAATGACACATAGTACACAGACTTACCCAGTGATGGAACCTTCACAGGTCCAAACACATCACTGTGCACAAGCTCTAATATTTGTTTCGTCCTCTTACCACCAGAGGGGAAACTCACCCGATTCTTCTTTCCATATACACAATTTTCACAGAAATCAAAATCCAGAGAGCTATTACTCATACCTTCTACCATACCTTTACCATGAAGTATTCGAAGGCCCTTCTCTCCAATATGTCCAAGCCTTTGATGCCACAGCATGGTCTTCTCTCCAGAGACCACTAGATTTTCTGCTCCATTTTCACGAACCATAGAACTATTGCACCCGTCAACAACAGTGCTACCTTGCAGCTTGTACAGAGTTCCAATCCGAACTCCCCGCATCAATACCAGTGCTTCTTGAACCATCTTGCAGGTATCCTTCTCGAACACTGTCTTTACACCTGCATCATCCAACTTGCTTACAGAAATCAGATTTCTGGCCAACGCAGGAATATGCAGAACACCCGGAAGGGTTCTAACCTTCCACCTTGCAACTTCAACATTACTTTTCCGCGACCAACAATTCTAGCCTTCCTATAATCTCCTAAGAAGACATCACCACCATCGTATTTCTCATACTCGCAAAACCACTCTCTATGGGGAGTGAAGTGAAAGGATGCACCTGAGTCAATCAACCATCCCTCATGATCTACATGTGTACTTGAAGAAGCCAAGTACACATCCCCACCTTCATCTGAGGTAGTTTTTGCCTCTGTAGAAGGAGCATCATCAGAACCCTTTCCTTTATCAGAAGCTTTATATTTACAATCCCTTCTGAAGTTCCCTTCCTTTTCCGCATTTCTAGCACACCACCTTTGTAGGTTTTCCTGGAGATTTAGATCTCCCTCTAGATTTAGATCTCCCACTCGATGACTTATTTTTGTTTCTGTTCTGGGACCGTCCTCGTACAGACAAGGCATCACCATTCTGGTTGTCCATATTTTTCCGTCTCATCTCCTCCGTCAGCAGGGCTGAGACTATTTCATCAAACTGCAAAGCAGTTGCATTGCTACCTATTGCAATAACCAGACTATCCCACGAGTCTGGTAGAGAACACAACAAACTGATGCACTTATCTTCATCTGAAATTTTAATATCAACAGATAATAACTGACTTACCACAGTATTAAATGCATTCAGATGCTCTGTCACCGAGTCTCCATCTTTCATCCTCAGGTTATACAGCTTTTTCCGCAGGAACAGTTTATTCACCAGAGACTTAGATTGGTACAAAGTCCCTAACTTGTCCCACAAGCCTTCGTCGTAGCTTCCCCTGATACATTCAGCAATACTGAATCTGAGACACACAATCGTATTGTGCTCTTTGCCTTCCGATCCAACTTCTTCCATTCTTCATCGGTCACTCCCGTTGGTTTAGTACCCGGATCTACCGCGATCCACTGATCTTTATCCACCAACAGATCCTCCATCTTGAGATTTCCACAACTCAAAACTCTGACTCATTGAACTTCTCAATTCTATCTTTCCACTGCTCGCCATCTTCTTTCACCACCAGAATCGATCTCGCAGATCTCCCACTGAACAGGGTCTACCACAGGCCCGAGCGAAACCCTCAGCAACAAAGGCGTCCCCTTGAAGCCAAAACAGCTCTGATACCAAATGTAGGTTTTAACCCCGTACAGAAATTACCTGCATACGAATTCTAAATCACAGGAAAAATAAACATGCGAGAGCATAACACATAAAACACATATACACAGAGATTTCCCACTGGATCTCAAAACCGAGACTACCAGCTTGATTTTTCATTATATTCCTTTCAATGTTACAATACATATTTATACATGCGAAGCATCCAATACCATGGACCGAAAACCATCACGTCCAATACCATGGACCAAAAACCATCGCGTCCAAAAAACATGTGCGAAAATCATGCACAAAACCATAGGTGGGTCCGCCCAACCCAACATAGGGTCCAAAACCAAAATTTTCCAGGGCGCTGCCCCGGACCCCATAAAGTGGGGTTACGGGTACCACTCAAACCCCCTGTTAACTATGTGGAAAGAATATAACACAACCCAACAGACATATGGTCTTCGTTTGGCTATCATAATACCTTGTTTCGAAGATCTCAAAGAATAGGATGAAAACAATTTAGCTACCCACTTTGAGAAGGTTTTGGTCTCTCTGTTTTATCTAAAAACGTCGTTTAGGGCCTCAAAACGCCTTTGAAAGTTCAGGACCTAAAAAACTGCCAAAAATAGTAAATTGTGCTACAATTAAGGAAATTGAAAAATTGAAAGAGAAAGTGTTGGGCGTCCAAGTGGAATAGGACGGTGGCCAACAATATCCACCTGGATTAGTCCTCCCCCCTTAGGAAGCAATGGTCCCCAATGTGTTGAGTGCCTCCATGAGATGGGGAAACTTCTGCTGAACTTGGTCCCTAATGAGCCATTTTACTTAGTGCAAGAGTTGGCTAGCTTTGACAACCCAATACAGTTGGATATCTTATTGGCAAGTGTTCTTGACCTGTGTGTCCATAACCCGATGAGTTGTGGCCTATTCCATGCAGTATGGGTTTAACTTTGCTGGTGTGAGCTGTTCTGCAGTGTCTGATGTGTCCAACAATGTTGGGAAGTATGGTCGAAGGCGGTCCACATTGAACATTGGGTTCAAGACAAGGAATGGGGGAATGCTGAGCTCAATAGCATTGTCGCCCACAACCTTGGTAATGATGTAAGGACTATATTGGAGTGGTCTGAGCTTCCGATGGGCTCTGGTAAAGCGTTCCTTCTGCAAATGCAACCAAAATTTGTCGACCACACTTGTGTGAAACCTGATGTTGATCATGTCACTACTTGTACTTGACATTTGACTTCTCCAATATGACATGAACTTGCTGGCAAATGTGTTCAATGCATTCAATAAATCTGGTTGCTTTATTTGCCTCAGAAAGTACATGTGTGTATTTTGTCTGCGTAGTCGCATGAGGCATGGCAACATCGATCAGACACAATGGTTTAAATCCTAGACCCACTTGAAAGGAACTGTGACCAATCAAGCTATGGAGAGATCTATTATAACTTCACTGCAGATATGGAAGGCACTCATCCCAGGTTCGAGGATGCTTTGAGTTGTACATTTAGAGTATGTGAACTATCTTCCTATTGACAACTTCTGTCTGGCCATCAATCTGGGGATGGAAGGTAGTTGATTTGGTGAGCTTGGTGTCCCATAATGTCTAGAGGATTGACCATAATGTGCTTAGGAACCTCCTATCCCGATCTGATATAATGGTCTGCTGGATCCCAAAATGTATGCATACTCGTTCAAAGAAGAGCTTGGAAATGTCCTCTGTTGTGATACTCTTCTTGCAGGCCGCTAATATAGCCATCTTAGAAAATTTGTCCACGGCAACAATTACATAGCCATTACCATGCTTTGTAGAAGAGAGGCTAGACATATAATCCATGGAAATGAATTCCCACGATTGGCTGGGAGTAGGAAGAGGAGTGTACATGCCTTGCTTCTTGATGGTTGGCTTGGCAATGGCACAAGAAGTGTAGTATCTGATATATTGCCAAACATCCAATCAGATTTTGGGTCAATAAAAGTACTTTTGTAGTACATCCACAATTTTCTCCACACCAAATTGTCCTACGAACCGACTGTAGTGCACCTCCCAAATCATCTTGGCACACTCGTTTGAAGGAACACAAAGGTGGCCCAGGTAGCATAATAATGTGTCCCGGAGGTCGAAATCAAGAACTTGCTTGTTGGCTACTAGCATATGGTATGTCGAGGCGAACTCTGGATCATTTTTGTACAGTTGCGGCCATCCAGAGGTCTCGTGACGAGAAGAGTTGAGAATAGTAGTCAATGCTGCAACTCGGGACTGACTGAGGTAGTATGCAACATGATCAATGCTACCCTTTTTGTATTTAATTTTCAAGTGGAATTGTTGTAGATATGTAGACCACTTTTGATGGCGATCATTCTACAACTTCCCTTTTGTCTATATAAATTGAAGAGCTTGGTGATCAGTGTGGATGACCGTATCCTTCCCCAGAATGTAGTGCTGCCATTATCGGCAATCCTGCATGATGGAATACATCTCTTTATCATAGGTGAGGTATTTCTGAATTGTAACGGAAAGTATCTCAATATGATAGGCCACTGGATTCCCCTATTGGGTGAGGACTGCACCAATAGTGTAGTATGAGGCATCTGTCTCGATTTCAAATAGATGTTGTAGGTTTGGAAGTGTGAGTACCGATGAAGAGCATAGGTGGTGCTTCAACTCAACAAACGCCTTCTGTTGGGACTCGGACCATAAAAACTTTGATTTCGCCTCACCCTTAGTAATCTAACTCAAAGGCCAAGTGATATGGGAGATTCCCAACTCAACCTACGATAGAAATTTGCAAGGCCCAAAATGCTACTAAGGTCCATTAGAGTGGTCAGGGCTGGAAAATCCCAAATGACTTGGATCTTGGTCGGGTCCACTTGCAGGCCACTCTCATTTATGATGTAACCCAAGTATTAGACTTGGCTCATGCCAAAGGTGAATTTCTCCAAGTTGGCACACATTTTGTGTCGCTGAAGGGTTTGAAGGACCTGCAGAATGTGTTTTAAGTGTTCTTCCCAACTCTTGCTGAAGATGAGGATGTCGTCTAGATAAACCACTACGAATGAGTTGGTGAAGGGCTACAAAATGCCATCTATTAGCCTCATAAACGTAATAGGGGCATTTTTCAACCCGAAGGGCATAAGTAGCCATTCAAAAAGCCCTTCCTTGGATTTAAAGGCGATCTTCCATATATCTGTGGGCTCTACTGGAACCTGGTGACAACCAGACTTTAGATCGATCTTGCTGAAATATTTGGCCCCCTTGAGTTGGTCCAGTAGGTCATCAATCCATGGGATTGGATACCTGTTCATGACAATGATCTTATTTAGTGCTTGATAATCAATGTAGAGCCTCGAGATCCCATCCTTCTTCTATACAAGTATAATCATGCTCCCAGGATCTTGGTCGGATGTGCCCTTTCTGTAACAACTCCTGGATTTTCCACTTGATCTCTTCATTTCCCATAATGAAGCGATGATATATCAGCCCATTGGGTAGAGGTGCTTCAGGAGTCAGATCGATTGAATTCTTGACCTAACAATACAAGGGTACTCCTGTGGCTGAGGAGAAGATGTCCTTGCATTCTTCCACAACCGTATCCACCTGCTTCTACTGCTTGGAGGAACCCTTCTTAGGGGCCATGGATGTGGCTACGACCTACCTCTTACTTTGAGAGTGAATCAGAAAGAAAACAAATTACACAGCCTAGGAAATGACCTTATTGCATTGCTTAATAGAGATCAAAGAGATGGCGGTAGGTGGGGCTACCTTTGGTATCCTGTATAACCTAGTAACCAAATAAATAATAACATAGCGAGGTATAGACTCATATACAACATGTCACTTCCATAAGTATGGTTGTCCTAATAATACATCACAAACTTCAAGAGGAGCAACATCACACAGTACCTCATCCATGAAGGACTTGATGTTGTAGGGAGGGCGCCACTGCTGGCTGACGCGAAGGTCTCATCCTTGGTGAAGCCACCCGATGGTATATGGCTGCGGATGTACTATAGTCGGTAGGACCAACTGCTTCATGACCTCTGCTGAAATGAGATTCTTTTAACTCCCACTGCCGACTATGAACTGTAGTGGAGAACCCTTCACCCACATCTGTGAGTGGAATAGGCACTCCCCCTCTTTTGGGTCTTCAGGCTCAATCTTTTGGATCTTGGTGGTGGCCACATTGGCATTGGTCTCCACATCAATGATTTGATTCCCTTTGTCATTCCCCTTGTCAGGTTCTGACTCAGAGTGAGAACATGCGTCAGACTTAAAAGCCTTTAGCTCGGCCACCAGTGATTGCTTGGCCCAACACTCACTTGTGTTGTGAGTGGAGCTATTATGGAACTCACACCACTTTCCCATGTACTTCTTTGTCTTCATGGTGTTGTTATTTTCTTGCGGCATCAGCAGGTTCTCCTGGGTTGCCCTGCCTTGGCCTTGCCCTTTGCTCTGTAGTTTGGGGGCGCCTTTCCCTTGTTTCGAATTCACAGATCCAAAGTCTCGCTTTTTCTTTTTAAGCTTCTGCTAGATCTTGATAGCGTATTGGTATGTCATGTCGAGCGAGGAGATATACAGGAACTCCATCTCATCCTAGATTTATCTATGCAGGTAGCCATGGTACTTGATTACAAAATGTTTCTCAGAATCCCTGATACCCAACTTTGTGCAAAGGGTATAAAAAACATTAGTAAACTGCGACACGTCTTGGTACCTTCCTTGTCGCAGTGTGGTCCACTTTATGTATTTGTCCTCATAGCTCTTGACATGGTAGTACCGTTCCTTGATGGTGTCCTAGAACAAATACCAAGTGGGTGCGGCTGAACATAATGAGGGTGTAATTTCATCCTTTTGCTCACAATCGGTTTCCCACTAGTCCTTGACGTGGGGGGCAACTTTGAGAAGAGAAAAAGTAATATTTTCTCGGCTGGAAAAATCATGAATAGAAAAATATCCTTCTAGCATATTTAACCATTTATCTATGGCGTCCGCATCTATGTGACCCTCAAATAATGGAATTTCAAACTTAATTTGTACCTTAAAAGGTGTGGTGCTTCCAGGGTAGCTGCTAGAATTAGATGCGTCGCCCTTGGGTAGCTACTGAAGGATCTGGGAAAAGTTGTCCATCATTGCGTTCCTCTGTCACTCTAGGGATTTTTCGAGCAATATTTTGGAAGGATCTCCTGTCCCCTCATCTTTATTTTCTTCCCCCATGGGAGGCTGTTGGGAATTGCGATGCTGGTCTTGCAAATGTTCGACCAGTTCAAGGCCTAACTCATATCCCGACCTCGTTGTCGACATGCAAAGAAAAACAGAGAAAGAGAAAATCCCTCTGATACCACTAATCTGAATTTGAAGAGGAACAAAACAAATTACAGATATAACCATAAATACAAAGTTGCAGTAGAAATAACACTTCATTTCATTAATATCAAACACTGAAATATTCTTACAAGCATAATGGAAATAATATTAGCTTGGGCGATGGTAGCATATCTCTAAGAAGAGATGTGGTGGCTACATGCCTCTGAATTGTATTTCAATGAGGCTCCAAGGCCTATTTATTATTGAGAAACAATGGAAAACCCTAAACATCCAGAAACCTAACCCTAGGAGATGGAGTGCCAAAACTGTGGGCCCCGTTTGGGTGAATTGGTAAGTCAATTTCCCATGGTCATAACTTTGGCATACGATCTCCGTTTGGCTAACATAATATCTCGTTTTGAATATCTGGAAGAATGGCCGAAAATGAACAGGCTACCCCATTTTAAGAATTTTTTGTCTCTTTGTTTTCCCTAAAAACGTCGTTTAGGGCTTCAAAACGACTCCAGAAGTTTAGGACCCAAAAAATTGCCAAAAATAGTAAACTGTGCTACAATTAAGGAAACCCAAAAAATGAAAGAGACAGTGTTGGGGGTTCAAGTGGAATAGGAGGGTGGCCACCAATATCCACTTGGATCAGTCCTCCCCCCTTAGGAAGTAATGGTACCCATTGCATTGAGTGCCTCCATGAGATGGGGAAACTTCTGCTGAACTTGGTCCGTAGTAAGCCATTTGCCTTGGTGGAGGAGTTGGTCAGCTTTGACAACCTGATACAATTGGATCTTTTGCTGGCGAGTGTTCTTGGCCTATGTGTCCATTATCCAATCAGTTGTGGCCTATTCCATGCAGTCTGGGTTTAACTCTATTGGTGTGAGCTGTTTTGCAATGTCCGATGTGTCTAACAATGGTGGGAAGTATGTTTGAAGGCAGTCCACATTGAACACTAGGTGCATGCTAAGGAATGGGGGAATGTTGAGCTCAAAATCATTGTCTCCCACAACCTTGGTAATGGTGTAATTTCCATATCGGAGTGGTTGGATCTTCCGATGGGCTCTGGTAAGGCGTTCTTTCTACAAATGCAACCATACTTTGTCGCCCACCTAAAACATGTGTGGCACCTGATGTTGATCATGTTGCTGCTTGTACTTGGTATTTGAATTCTCTAGGATGTCGTGAACCTACTGGAAAATGTGTTGGATGTGTTCAATAAATTTGGTCACTTTATGAGCCTCAGAAAATACATGTGTGGATTCTATTTGCATAGTCGCATGAGGCATGGAAACATCAATAAGACACAATGGTTGAAATACTAGACCCACTTGAAAGGGAGTGCGACAATTCGATCTATGGAGAACTCTATTATAACTGTGCTGCACATATCGAAGACTCTGATCCCAGGTTCGAGGATGCTTGGAGTTGTACAAGCAGAGTATGTGCACTATTATCCTATCGACGACCTCCATCTGGCCATCGGTCTGGAGATGGAAGGTAGTCGATTTCGTGAGCTTGGTGTCCAATAGTGTCCAGATGTTTGACCAGAATGTGCTCAGGAACCTGCTATCCCGATATGATATAATGGTCTGCGGGATCCCAAAATGTACCCATACTCGTTCAAAGAAGAGTTTGGTAGTGTCCTCTGTTGTGATGCTCTTCTTGCAGGCTGCCAATATACCCATTTTAGAAAATCTGTCAAAAACCACAAATACACAAACATTACCATGTTTGGTAGAAGGGAGACTAGACATATAGTCCATGGAAATGGATTCCCACGACTGGCTAGGAGTAGACAGAGGAGTGTACAGGCCTTGCTTTTTGATGGTTGGCTTCGCGATGACACAGGTAGTGCAGGATCTAATATATTTCCCAACATCTAGTCGGAGTTTGGGCCAACAAAAGTAATTTTGTAGTACAACAACAAAGTTATTCACATCAAAGTGTCATGCGACTCGATTGTAGTACGCCTCCCAAGTCATCTTGGCATGCTCGCTTGAAGGAACACAAAGGTGGCCCAGGTAGCATAATAATGCATCTTGGTGGTGGAAATCAGGAACTTGCTTGTCTGCTACTAGCATCTGGTATGTCGAGGCGAAATCTAGATCATTTTTGTATAGTTGCAGCCATCCAGTGGTCTCTTGACCACAAGAGTTAAGAAGAATAGTCAGTGCTTCAACTGGGGGCAGCTAAGGCAGTGTTCAACATGATTGGTGCTACCCTTTTTGTCTTTAATGTTCAAGTGGAATTATTCCAGATATGTAGACCAATTTTGATGGCGATCATTCTGCAACTTCCCTCGTGTCTGTATAAAATGAAGATGTTGGTGATTGGTGTGGATGACCGTCTCCTTCCCCAGAATGTAGTGATTCCATAGTCGACAAGCTTGCATGATGGAATACATCTCTTTATCATAAGTGGGGTACTCCTGAATTGTATCGAAAAGTGTCTCACTATGATAGGCCACTTGATTCCCATGTTGGGTGAGGACTGCACCAATACCATAGTCTGAGGTGTCTGTCTCGATTTCAAATGGCTGCTGCAGGTCTAGCAGTGTGAGTACCGGTGTAGAGAAGAGGTGGTCCTTCAACTCAACGAACACCGTCTGTTGGGACTCAAATGAGGAAAACTTTGCTTTCGCCCCACCCTTAGTAATCTGACTCAAAGGTCAAGTGATATGGGAGAATCCCAACACAAACCTCCGATAGAAATTTGCAAGGCCCAAAAAGTTGCGAAGCTCCGTTAGAGTGGTCAGGGTTGGCCATTCTCGAATGACTTGGATATTGGTTGGGTCCACATGCATGCCACACTCATCTATGATGTAACCCAAGTATTGGACCTGGCTCATGCCAAAGGTGCATTTCTCCAAGTTGACTTTGATATGGTCCTTACACCATTCTCGAAACCTCAATTTATTATTATTATTATTGTAACTTCAATTAAATTCTCCTCTGAAAAACCTCCTTCGAGATTCATGTTCCGAAACAACTTATGCCTCCCATCCTCCACCTTATGTCTCCACTTTATTTGTATGAAAGCCCTCCTTATTCCTCCTCATAGGACATTTAAGCACTACTAAGGAGCTCCAAAAAGCCAATTTGTTATATATATATCTATATATATATATATATATATATATATATATAATAATATATATATATATATATATATAATGTTTTTTAAAATAACATTTCATTTAATAATTAATCTAATATTGATTTAATTCTGTTAATTTAATTTGTAGTTTAATTAATTTTTAAAATTAATTAATTTATAATTACAATTTATTCAATTTGTATATATTAATTCAATAATTTTAATTAGTTTGACACTGTAATTAATAAATTTTAAATATTTAGTTAATTAAATTTTTTAATTTAATTTTAGATTAAGATTTTTAATTGAAAATTTCTTAATTTTGGCTTCCAGAATTCTGATAATTTTGGCTTAAAAAATTCTGATAATTTTGGTAGTCCAATTTCGGAGAGGCATATCTCAACATTTACTCAACCAAATGAGGCTTGAAATAGCTCATTGGAAAGCTAAGACGGAGGAGAATAACATAGGATTGTAAATTTTAGTAGATTCAATCATTTAATGACCCAAAAATCCAGTAGAAGACAAAGTGACGAATTTGCAACCAAAAATTAGTTTTTCTATTTTCATTTGGGCAAATTTTATTGGCTTTGGAAAACTATTGTCAATAATTCATTCCCAACAATACTCTAAGGCTGATCTGATCTATTTGAAGTAATCATAGCACTATAATTTCTTTGGATTTTAATTCTAATTTAACAATTTGCTGAGAAGTAGTTTGATTTCTGTTTTGTGCATCCAATTTGTTTTAATTTCTGAATGTTGATTAGTTTTTTGTAGGAGAGTAGTTGGGGAGTTAAGGAAGAGAAGACTTGGAATAATGAAATTTCACCAGTGTTGGACACCTAATCCTCTAAGGGTTGGTTTGGAAGCTGAACAGTCAAAGGGAGTCCAAGGGACCACTTGGAATATGAAACCAAGGGTCACTCCAATGTATTATATATATGTATGATTGTGAATAATATATGCAATTCACACTTATCCTATTTGGATGTCTTATCGAGTGTGTGTTTAACATGGTATCAGAGCAAGTTGTATTCCTACCCTACTCAATTTGAGCCACTTGTTTTGTGGCCTCTCAACATTTTTAACACGAGGTGGTTTATTCCATGAAGGCACGGTATCTCCCACTACAAATAACTGGGAAACTTTAACAATACCCCTTGAAACTGCTAGGACAGAAGATAACTCTCCCGCACTTTCCTCTGCTTGAAGCTTATTTCTCTCTCCTCTTTGTCGGCTATGATTACTACATTCCATTGAGTTAAGCTCTTTAGGTAACATAGTTGGAGAGTGCTCTGTGGTTGAATGAGGTGTGATATCTTCCATGAAAGTAATAGACCACTGTTGCCAATTTTTAGCCATCAACACCACCATATCTCGGGCTACATGGAGTGTTGCTTTGAATTCAATTGCATGTTTGATGGTCACTCACCGCTTGAATCTTCTATGAACTTAACCTATTTGTCTGATTTCCTAAAGTGATGTTCGACACCTTCACACTTTTCAGTCAATTGATTGAAGGATATGTTATAGATAGTTGCGTATCTCTCCCTAATGCTGGCCACTACATTACCACTAACGTTGGCCACTACATTACCACAAAGTGAGACAGGAGGAAAAAAAATTCTTAGCGTTCTTGAACGGGCCCAATCGTATCTGAGCACAAAAGTTTTCTGGTTCTCCAGTTTCTAACGGCTTTGGAATTCACAAAGAGGAGAAGAGCATACCCAATTTGGTGCAGTTGCTAGATCCCACCAACCAAATGATAGCCAAAAATTATGCCATTTCGTCTCTCGCATCGTTCTCCATCGGTCATTACATTAATGCTCTCCATCCCTCGCATTAGTGGTATCCTCTCTGCAATCGTCTCTCTCAACTCCATTGTCCGTCCTCTGCAATCCACAGAGTCACTCAAGGAATTCGACAGGCCTCGATAGTTAGGAGGTCATGTATGTTGTCTCGTGCACTCCACTCAACCTACTCTAGCTCCACCTCTGATCGCCTCTACTATTGTATCTACGACACCTTTCTCAGGTACATTCCCCCCATTATTGAAATCTATTTCTCCCATATTGTATCCGACATCCACTCCCTCCACGAGCCCCTCGCCGATTCGAAGCCGTCCTGCTGGTTCTTTACACTAGTGAAGTCCAGAGAAGAGGTGGCAAGCCTCTACTTGTCCACATTACTGTCCTAGATGGCCCTCTCCCTTGAGCCTCGGCCTCCCCGACCTCACCTGTGTATTTCTCCCAGTCGGCTTCGCCCTACACACCCTGCTTCATCAACTGTGTTACCAACCCTCCACTGCTCGCATAACATATCAAATGCCAGTGACTGATATAACGCTTCACTCCAACAATCCTATGATAGTTATAAGTGTTTTTAATACATGCTACATTGACAATTATATGCGCGTTTTTTGTGGCCTGACACATGTGTTTTTAGTGTTCATGAACAACCTGACTTCTACATAATTTCACATCGACTTCCTATATTTGGATCTTTAGTGCTTTTCTTAGTTGGATTATAAGTGAATTATTTTCATTTCAATATTGTGAAGTTGCAGCGACCCAGACCACAACATGTTTGAATGTTAGCACTTGAAATTGTTGAGTGGTGTCTATCTGAGTGTTCTCTCAAAATTTTTAAATGCTATCCATTCAATTATAGGTTACGAAGGTGAGTGGGGGCCACTCCAAGAAATGAATATAATTTGGAGCATCTGTTAGAGATGTTAAAATTGCCTTTGGCATCATATGCATAGCTAGAGTTATTGTCCTTATTCATTATTCTTGGAGATAATCTTTTCTGTTAAAGTTATCACTCTCCTACAACGAATTCCTTTTGTAGCTTGAGTCTATTATTGAAGAACAATATTTAGAAGATTCTCCGCCACTTTTTCATTTTATTATCATTTTGTATTGTAATAATTGGTGGTTGAAAATTATTGTTGATCGTCGTATTGTTTTGGTGCAGGTTTGCAACAACACTGTGCATTTGGGTTCTTATCACTTTTACCATTTGTTGAACATGCATTGTTATCTTAATGGATGGAATTACTGAGTTATTAAAGTTTTTAGATACTCTCATACTCTCCACGACTGAGTCTAATACAATCAAAATCAATAATGACACTCTTTTTGACATTCAAATCTGTTTGGAAAATGCAAAAGAGAAAATAGATTTTTTGCAGCTCGAATCACAACTAAAACAAGATGAGTTACAGAAAAGAAAATATTCTGAACCTATTTCTGTTCAGAAAATTGAGACAGACTCCCATCAACAACAATAATATAAACTTGAAGTTCATTCAGATTCAATGTCCATTGAAGGAGCAAATTTGCATGCAGATGCAATAGCTCAACCTGTACTTACTATGCACATCATTGGACCTTGGGAAGAGCTTGTCCATAACAAGCACATAACTGGTCTTGGATATGACAAAGATGTGTCCTTTCATATTCTAGATTACTTAAAGCCCATACAGAGTTCCATAACTATTTTGTTTTGACACCCTTTCTCCTCCATTTTCCTCTTTTTCATTATCACTATTAACTCAATAAAAGCAGTAAATCATATATTTTGATAAGATAAAGACTCTTACATGTCTTATTTTTCATATTCGTTAATGTGCCTCATTGTTATGTTAAAGATTGCATTAGCTATAGAATTAACATGATTTTGCAGCTATTTTATAAATATGTAGCTACCTCTATGGTTTGTGGGGTTTTGGTGCACCAATGAAGCAAATAAGCACATGGGTAGTTGAGAATCGATCCCCTCATGGATCTCCTCCTATTTTCTTGAGCCAATTCAGTGAAGGAATCACACAATGTTGTGGTCAAAGGCACGGGTTGAATATGTAGCAACAGAAGTCCGAATGCATCATGTTTCTCCTACTTGATTTCCAAATAAAAAATCGACGAGATAACACTTTTTCTGTTTAGTTTCAAATTTGAATAAGGATTGATTAACAAACCTGTAGGCGTAGAAGTCTCAAACTGTTGAGCACACATTTTATATATAAGTATGTATCCTCTGTAAAGGACAGGGAGGAAGTAATAGTTAATTTCTAAAGAATTGTGAAACAAACCTTTGTTATCATATTTTTTTTTTTGTGTAAATCATGCTAATTCTATTATAATACAAAAAAGAGTACAGAGAGAGTTACATCTGCCACGAAGACCTGGCTACATGAACAGTTTGACATACTGAGACTAAAACTGAGCCTGAGAAACTGAGGGACTATGAGACTGTCCGCTGGCCCCAAGCCAGAACCCACAAAAAACTGGACCTAGGCACTATACATCCATTCCCTGCCGAAGCAAGGGAGGAATTTACAGACCTTGCAAAACCCACATTCAAAATACCCGACATAACAGATGCAGACATAATATCCGACATACAAAAAACTGTGTGATGCGACCCGAACACTATCACAGACTGACCCCCATTACTTACTGTGACTGCTTCGCCGACATCCTGAGACTGATCAAATTGTGTCCAAAACACCCCGAGCGACCATGCAACGAGCTTAAGTATCCACGGAGGTGGATGGCTGCTCCTCCACCACTGTACAGGCATATGGATCTGAAGCAGTCGAGTCTGTGTATGGTGCATCTTCCTTCGCAGGCTCGCTTGTTCTCGCTCTAGTCCCCGCCACCGCACACGAGGCTTCCGCAGGCTGTAATCGCGGACCTTGAGCAGGCGAGGGTAGCCGTGGCTCGGCTGGGGCTTCTAGTCTATCTGCATGGTTGCATTTTTCAATGCGCACTGAAACATAGTAGATTGCGTTGTCCAGGGCACACGGAAACCGGAAGCGTGTTGATGGGTGTGGACCAAACAGACACACCGCTGCCCTTCCCCTCCCTCTACCTCTTCCGCGCCCTCGTCGAGCTCCAGGTGAGCTAATTTCCTCCGAGGGGGAGTCGAAGGATGCCGAGGAACGTGGCGATGAGGCCCGACCTCTGGCACCGCCCCTTGAACCTCCCCGCCTGCAAGTGCCACGTAACCTCTCACGTGGCATCCTGTGACCAACAAATATCCAATGCTGCCCAGAGGCCGCATATTCTCTTCGCAACAGAGGACTTTAAACCAGAGCAGCAACTTATACAACAGACGATAAACGGGTAATGGAACACGAGTGCGTATAACAATGCTTACCACAGAGAGCTGGAGCCGAGCCTTTTCCGGGGCTGCGAGGGGTGAATTGCTCCCAGAGAGCCGAACAGGCCGGAGCCGAGTATTACCAAAGCGCCGAAAGGGCAAATCTCTAACCGGGGCGCAAAAGAACTGAAACACCGCGTCACTCAGAGCTTCGTAAGGCCTATGGCGCTCAGGGACCTCACGAAAAAGGAGCAGAGCGACGCTCAAAGCACTGAACCAAAGCATAAAGACGAAAATTCTCTGATGAGCCAAGGTTGAGACAAGGGCCTCCGGAACCGAGGGCCGAGGTCTGAGTCTTGTTGCCTGCACCCACTGTGCATTCATCCAAGAACCGAGCACGCAGCACACAATTGAAACAATACAGAGCTCCCAACAGACATTGGCCCTTCCAGCACCTTCCGAATGAACACCTCTCATCTGCGAACCAAGGCGGACGACCAATATACCCCTGCAAACAGCTGTTCTCCCTATGCCATTAATGAGCTCATAACTGCTGGATGGACCGAGGTGATGGTTTCTCGAGGCTTCGGGCCATCTGGCGGGAGCGAGCGGCCACTTTCCCTGTATTAAGGCCGCCCCCGCATTCATTACACTAATAAACACCTGCAGCCGGGGAACCTTTGTTATCATATTAATTAAAGTTACCTTTCTATGATTCAATGCGTATGTGAGTGTGATTTACACCGACTGGATGTGGAGGGCCCACGCAGATAGTCAAGGTTTTAGTTTATTTCATTTCATCGATTTATGTTGTTTTCATTTAATCGTTTTCTGTTATCGCATTATCACTGCATTCTAGTTTAGTTTCCTTACTTCGTTGTTTTCATCATTTCATTATAACTTAGTTATTTCATTTACCATTTCGTTATTTCATTTGCGCTTACATTCATTTAATGGTTTAGTTCTTCAACATTTTTTGCTTAATTACAATCAATATTTTCATTCTTTTAGAATTAAAACTTGTATCTACTCTGTAGTAAGCAATTAGAAGATTACTTTCATGTTCTTTAGAATCAGAATTTAAATATATTTTGTAGACAAGCTTTTGAAGGATCATTAGAATAATTTGAATTTCAATACTCTGTTTTATAGCAGCAAGGTGTTTAGATAGGTTCATAATTTTAGGATGAATAACATAAGATATTTTAGGATAATACTCAATATATATATGACCTGGTAGATTAATCTAACAATAACTTAACTTCCACTTATTAATTTGTAGAAATTTAACTCTAATAGGAATCTAGATAACAACGAAAATCCCAAAACAAACATAACCATCATCTTACAAACTAAAGGAAAGGCTTTTAGCATATATAGTGCACTTGCACTTCATAAGTTTACCAACTTCAGTCGATAATCTATGCTTGCAATTTAAGAACATTAAATTGGCCAAACATTTTGGCGTCGTTGTCGGTGAAGTGTAAATAGAAGCCTTAAAAAAAATAAAAATAAAAACATGATATGCATAGGGAAAGAAAATCTAGAGGTAGGTTTGTAGGTCGAGGAAGAAGTTTAATTCCAACATCATCACTTACTCCACAACGACCTCATAGTGCCACACCATCCACACAAACTCGAATTCCATCCATAATAGGCCAATATAGACTTCTTGAAGTCTTAAGATCTGAAATCCAATCTAAAGGTTCACCAACTTCATCAACAAAGGCTGTAATAGAAGTAGATCCTACATCTCCAACAAATGGAATAATTTTCCTATCTTCAATTGGAGAACAACTTCTAGCTCAAGAGCTGGAAGCTCCTACTGAAGAAGAACAGGAAGAAACTTAATTCAAGCCATTGATAGAGGAACCAGAAGAACTAGAAGAAAAATTAGATAATCCTGTTGTAGAACCAGATATCTATTCTGAGGAATCCATCATGGCTGAAGAAGGAGAAGGAGAAGTACATAATGTCAATGGTGAACAACATAGGATTGGAGGATGAGGAGGAGGAAACAAAGGAGGTGGAAGAGAAGGCGGTGGAGGTGGAGGAAGAGGAAATCCATAACCTTTTGGGTTCCCTGTCCTTGATGAGGATACAACATTAACAATGAAAAATATCTCGCCTTCTATCCTCCCCAATTTTCATGGAATAAAAGGTGAAGACCCATAGACATTTCTCTTTGAATTTGAAGTATTATGTAGATCATATGATTATCTACATGATGCTCAAAAACTAAAATTGTTCCCTGCCACTTTAAAGGATTCAACATTAAAATGGTTTATGAGTTTAGAAACAAATTCTATAAGGACATGGGCATAACTGAAATATGCATTCTTAGAGAAATATAAGGATTATTGTATGCCTCATAGCATTAAAGACGTAGTCTTCAAAATGGTACAAAAAGAAGATGAGAATCTTGAAGACTTTGTCGAAAGATTTGTTTATAATATCAAAAGGGCGAAAATGAATAATCTGGATGAGGAAACTTCGAAACCTTTCTTACTCATTTCCATTAAAGATGAGTGGATTGATATTCTCAATATAATGGGGAAATGAGATATTTCTCAGTTACCGTTTGTAGATATTTGTGATCTATGTGTACATATTTCAAGAGGTAAAGCAAGAACATGGAAAAGTTCAAGGGATCCTCTTTGATCAAGAGTAAATAAATCTGCAGCCAAGATAGTAAGTAGGGCAGAAATAGGTAGTTTTCTTGATAATTTTAAAACAATTATTTTAGGGAGTCTCAGTGAACAAATTGACACCCTTAAAATACAAAACAAGCAAAAAGCAGAAAATGCTGCAGTATCCATCTTTTGTCCTAGGTGTAGAAAAAAACATGCTCTAAGAGAATGTCCTTTAGATTTAAAAAGCATAGAAACCTGGGTTATATGTGTGGAAAATCATGATACAAACAAATGTCCCTCTATACGAGGTCTTAAGGCTGTGTTTAGTGAAGAAGGAATGCCAAATCACATAGACCCTCTTTACTTTATTGCCAAAAGACCGTGGCAAAATCCTCAAACAAATCAGACTCAAGGTTTTAATCCTCAACAATTTGCACAATCTTCACAAAATAATTGGAATCCACCTATGCCATGGCAGCCTTGGGCTCAACCACATTCTTAGAATTAAGGATGGCAAAATCTCGATGGAAGATATTCTCAATATCAACAATATCCACCACCTTATCCAAATTTTCCACCATACTACTTCCCTCAAACCAACCAGTTACCTCAAGCTCAAGCTCAAAATGAAAATCCACAACTTTCTTTACCATTTTCACAAAGAAAAAATCAATTACCTAATCAACCACTCCCAAATCCAAACAATAAAACTTCACAACTTGTTTACAACTTACAAGGACAGAATCCTCAAACTTATACCATAACTCCATTAGATCTAAATAATGTTCAATTAAGGTCTGGTAGAGTATTAGAAAGGAAGAAACCATCTGTTGTTATTCAGGAAACAGAAAAGAATACTCAAAAAGATAATAATAACTCTGAAGAAGAGATTTCCCTTCCTTAGAAAGAAAATATTGAAACAAAAAAAAAATCCTGCACATTCAAATAATACTCCTATTATAGAACAACCTTCAATATCTATCTCAAGACCACCTTTTCCTGAAAGGTTGAAAATCGATAAAGGAGTAGAAAAACAAATCATATTTCCTAATTATGATATGTTAGATGAATTGAAAAATGTCTATATAAAAATTCCTTTATTACAAACAATAAAAGAAATACCAATTTTTGCAAAAGCAATTAAGGAATTGAGTACTAAAGGATCAGGAAGAAAAATAAAAGAAATAAAAAGAATTCAACTAGCCAGGAGAATTGTAGATATCATGATGGGGAAGAAAACAATTAAAAAATATTTAGATCCAGGAAGCCCCATTGTGAAAATATACATCAATGGAACTGAAATACCAAACACATTGATTGATCTAGGAGCAGCCATAAACATTATGAGCAAACAAACTATGGATAAATTGAAGCTTCCTAATCTTCAATACACATCAACATTGTTACAATTAGCAGACAGTTTTGTAATTAAACCTGATGGTGTGTTAGAAGATATATATGTATCCTTAGATTCTTGGGAATATCCTGCTGCTTTCATGATTCTAACACCCAAAAATAATTTAGGAGGACATCCATTAATTTTAGGAAGGCCATGGTAGCTACAACCAATGCTTTTATCAGTTGTAGATTAGGAGACGTGTTTATCTGAGATGGAAGCTCGAAAAAGAAATTTACATTGTACCCACCTACAAAAACAATGATAGAAGTAGAAAATGAAGAATGGATGGATGATGATAATGATATACAACCATTTTTCACTATTGCACAAATAAATGAAGAGGATCAAATTTTAAATTCAACAGAAAATAATGAACCCTCTTCATATTGTGACAATAGTCAAAATTTTTAAGAACAATGTAATATCGAATATCTATCATCTAGACAAATGTCTTTACATTTTACGAAAAAATTTGAAAACTCTTCATTAGAATTTTTTCCAGGAAAAATTTTGAACATCAATGAAAACTTGGAAGAATTATAGAAAAAGAAACTGGTAGAAATATTGTAAAAACACTCTTCTGCATATGCATGGGAATACACAGATATGAAGGGAATTGATTCTAAAACCTACATGCATCATATTTATATTGAAGAAAATGCTAGACCATTTCGATAACCACAAAGAAGAATGAATCCAAACTTAAAGGAAATTGTTAAAGAGGAATCGCAGGAATTGTTAAATGTAAATTTCATTTATCCACTATCAGGCAGTCAATGGGTTTCACCCCTAGTAATCCTTCCTAAGAAAAATGGAAAATGGAGAATATGCATTGCTTACAGGGAATTGAATAAAGCAACTTTGAAAGATCACTTTCCACTTCCTTTCATAGATCAAGTTTTAGATACATTAGCAAATAAGAAATATTTCTCATTTTTGGATGGTTTTAGTGGGTATAATCAAATTCAGGTAGCATATGAAGATCAAGACAAGACCACATTCACCTATCCATGGGGGAGTTATGCTTACCTATTATTTCCTTTTGGATTATGGAATGCCCCAACAACATTCCAAAGAGAAGTACTAGGAATTTTCTCTTATCTTATTCATGATTGTGTGCAAGTGTATATGGATGATTTTATAGTTTATGGAAATTCTTTTGAAGAATCACTTCAAAATTTAGAAAAAGTTCTCATAAGATGCAAAGAAGAAAATATTTCATTAAGTCATGAAAAATGTTTTATGATGTTTAATGAAGGAATTGTTTTAGGTCACCATATTCCAAGAAATGGAATTAAGGTAGACTCATCTAAGGTAGAAATTATTTCCAAACTATCAATCCCAAGTTGTCAACGACATGTTAGGAGTTTTCTTGGTTTTACTGAATATTATAGAAGATTCATAAAAAACTTCACAAAGATTGCACCTCCACTCTTCAAATTACTCACCAAAGATTGTGAATTCAGTTGGAATTCTGATTGTCAAAAGGCTTTTGAAACTTTCAAAAAGAAGATCTCTGAAGCACCCATCTTAAAAGGACCTAATTGGAAATTGCCTTTTCATATATCAACTAATGCTTCAGACACAACTCTAGGAGTTGTGTTAGGAAAAAAGACCTCACTCCTAGTGCCATTTATTATACCAGTAAAAAATTAACTCCCGCAGAGCTAAATTATATTGGAAATGAAAATGAATTTTTAGCTGTCATTAATGCCATTAATAAATTTAGACATCACGGTAATGTTATCCTTCATGGTGAAGACGAGAACATGAGCCGCGCGCGCCCTGCCTGCCTAGGGTTTCTGCCATTGCTGCTGCGCCCCCAGCTCTGTGCCTGGCAGCTCTGCTGCTAGGCCCGTGACCATTAGCTGCTGGGCTTCTGCCTCTCGCTCCTTCTTGTCTGGGCCTCCTGCTCAGCTTCTGCTCCGGGGCTTCTCTCCGGTAGCCCCCTCCCTCGCTGATCTCCCAGCAATCTAGCTCTCTAATAGCGGAAATGGATCCCCCGCCTCAGGATCCAGAGAATTTCGAGAAACAGTTTGCTTCTCTCATACCTGAGAACGCAGCAGGGAAAATCCGTCCTTCCGCTTCCAAGTTCATCAAGAAACTAGATGAAATACCAGAAGTCTCCCTTCCTCCTTCCCTCCCGAGGAAGGCTGCAATTTCTTTAGCAGAAAGAGGCCTGGTCGGACAGTTCACGGGACTCTGGCCCTCACCTAGATCAGTTCAAAGATGGGTTGAACGAAACTGGAACTCTATAGTGCAAGGGAAAATCACAATCAGATTTTGTGGCAGAGGTTTCTACACCTTCCTATTTGAATCAAAGGAGGATAGGAATCTTATTTTCATAAATGGCCCCTATTTCATGGACTCTCGGGGCCTTTACTTGAATAGATGGACTCGAGACTTCGACCCGGAAATGGACGTCCCTAACGCAGTCCTTGTTTGGGTCCGCCTGCCCCATTTGCTGCTCCACTGCTGGGGAGATGAGTCAGTCAAGGCTATCGGGAATGCTGTTGGCAAATTCATTGACAGATCTGAACCAAAGGAGAACATGCATGCTTGCGCGAGGATTTGTGTTGAGGTAAATCTGGGGAAAGGACTGCCGGAAGCTATCAAAATCAAAGTTGACCAGTGTACGCACATACAACAAGTGGACTACGAGCAGCTACCCTTCAAGTGCAAGGTATGTCATGAGTATGGGCACTTCACAAATAGATGTAGTAAATCTAAAACAAATGAATCTGAAGGTAACATTGAAATATCTGAAGGTGCATGGGAACAAGTCAAAAAGAAAAAGCCAAACCCCCCTCCCGGCCCAAGCTCTAAGGTCCCCCCGGAAAACCTCTCCCAACCTTCTCATCCTTCTAGCTCAGCCCCTCCCTTCCCCTCATCCTCTAACCCCTTTGAATCCCTATCAGCTGAGGACCCTATATCCCCCCCTCCCTCTCCCAGAGGCACCGCTCTTGTAACCTCCTCTCCTCTCTCCCTCCCTCAGCCCTCCCCTCCCCCAACTGTGGAAAGAATCTTAACCCGAAACAAAACAAAGGAAAAAAACCTCTCCTCTGATCCCCCCAGAAAAGTAGGCAGGAAGTCCAATAAAGAAATCAGGGATGAAAACGCAGCGAAAGAAATGGCCACCAGAACACAGCAACCAATGGACACCTTCCTAGACAAATCAAAAGGAAGCGGGGAAAAGATGAAAGAGAAGAGCGGGACCCACACCAAACATGGTAAATGATGATCTTGGTCTCCTGGAATTGTAAGGGGATGGGCTCCTCCCTAAAAGCAAATGCAGTCCGGGATCTTCTTAAATTCGAGCAGCCAGATCTTCTCCTCCTCCAGGAGACCAAAATCTCAGACCAAGAATTCCAAAACCACATAAAAAGAAGCAAAACTTATTCAAGCACAACAATAAGCGCAGCTGGCGCATCAGGAGGTATAGGAACAATATGGAACAAAAATAAATGGGAACTCACAAAGCAAAATTCTCACAGCTAGTGGTTAAGAACGGACATACAGAACAAAGCATCAAAAGAGGACTACACTCTTTACAACATATATGCCCCAAACCATTACAGGGACAAAGCTTCATGCTGGGATTCAATAACCACAGATCTCCTTGCAGTTCAAGGAAGGAACATTTTCCTTGGAGGAGACTTAAATCTAATAAGGAATGCTGACGAGAAATTAGGAGGAAATTTTTATGCTGATCCCTCAAGAGATTCCCTAGAAGCCATAATCCAAACCCATAATCTAGTGGATATCCCTCCGCAAAACGGGAGGTTTACCTAGAGCAACAAGAGAATCGGAAACATCAACATAAAAGAGAGACTAGATAGAATCCTCGTCCAAGAAAGAATAGTAGCAAGCTTCCCAAACATCAAAAGCAAAATCATCCAAGGCTACACCTCAGATCATAAACTAGTGGCCCTGATTCTCGATAAGGGAAGGATCATGGGGCCTCTCCCCTTTAAATACAACAAAGCTTGGGACAGCAAAGAAGAATTTCGAAACTTGATCCAGGAGCAGTGGGAAAAGGAAGTCATTGGCTCGCCTCATTACATTTGGGAAGCCAAGCTTAAATCTCTCAGGACTGTTGTCAAACAGTGGGCAAGAAACCACGCAACAGAGGAAAACAAAAAAAGAACAGACCTCCACAATCAGCTTGAGCAATGGAACCAGGCAAAGGAGAGAATCCAGTACACAAAGGAAGACCAAGCCAAAGAAAATGAAATGTACAAAGAATTATACAGGCAAAATAGGATGGAAGAAGAAGAACAGAGACAAAAATCTCGGTGCCTCTGGCTCAAAGCTGGAGACAAAAACACTTCCTTTTTCCATAATAGTCTAAAACTCAGACGCGCAGGGAATCAAATAGAGAGAATCATGGTGGACGGGAGAGAGATAAGGGACCAGGAAGAAATCAAAGAGGCTGCCTACAGACACTACAATTCTCTCTTATCTGCAAACCCCCAGCCTCAGGACAATGAGGAGTTTCTCAGCTTAATCGAAAATAAAATCTCAGAAGCACAAAACATAGAGCTGGATCAAGAGGTCACGGAAGAGGAAATTAAGTGGTCAGTTTTTAGCATGTAGCAAGACAAGGCTCCAGGCCCAAATGGGTTTACAGTGGCCTTCTATAGAAATCACTGGGAGACTATAAAGAAAGACCTCAGGATGGTGAAAAACGTCTTCTTAAAATACAAAATGGGGAACAACATTAAAGCCTCCCACCTAGCTCTCATTCCCAAGGATCCTAATCCCCAATCCTTTGACCGCTTCCGCCCAATCTCCTTGTGTAATGTCTCTTACAAAATCATCACCAAAATCCTCGCCAATAGGTTAAAAAAACTTCTCCCCTCCCTCATCTCAGAGAATCAAGGGGGCTTCGTCCCAAGCAGACAAATCACGTATAATGTCATTCTTATCCAAGAAGCAATTCACAGCAGCATAAGCAGGAAGGAAAGGGGCATGATCATCAAATTAGACATGGCAAATACCTTCGACAGAGTCAACCACCACTTCCTTAAGGAAGTTCTCAGGAAATTTGGGATATCTAACACTTTCATCAACATTATCATGGAATGCATAACTCATCCCTGGACAGCCCCTCTGATTAATGGCAGACCAAGCAACTACTTCAGAAGCACAAGGGGACTGAGACAAGGCTGCCCCCCCTCCCCTTTCCTATACATCATCATGGCTGAAATGCTGAGCATACACTTGGAAAAACTCCGAAGGCAAAAAGAAATCACAGGAATCAGTATAGTACGAGGAACTAAGGGGATAAATCACTCACTCTTCGCAGATGATACACTCCTAATTGGGGGAGCCTCCAGTTTGATGGCAAGAAGATTCAAGAAAATGCTAGACTCCTTCCTACTAGCGTCCGGAGGAAAGCTCAACAACAAAAAGTGCATGATATACACTTGGAACGTCCCCAGGCACATCATTCAAAGAATTTCTTCAATTCTTGACATCCCAGCTCAAAGGAATTGGAGCTACTTCATGTACCTGGGACTGCCTCTAGCAAAGGATTCGGTCAAGACTGAAACCTGGGTGTAACTCATAGAAAAATTGAGAGGAAAACTCCAGAGTTGGGGAATGACTTGGCTCAACCTGGCTGGAAGAACTACTCTCATCAAATCCATCCTCTCTGCTCTCCCCATTTATCAGTTCGCAGTCACTCTAGCTCCCGCTAGCACCCACAAACATATGGAAATAATTATAAGGAGCTTCCTTTGGCAGGGAGGAAGGCAGGACTCCAAAAAGTTTAGCCTTGTCAAATGGGACCAGGTCATCTTACTGTTTGAAAAAGGAGGACTAGGAATAAAAATTCCAAGATTATCCAACATGGCCATGGGTTTCAAACTAATCTGGAGAATCCTCAATGGGAAAGGCGCTTGGTGGACAAAAGTAATCAAAAGGAAATATATGAATGGCCCCAACTCCAACATCTTATCTGAACCAATTGTTGACAGGCAGTCCACTCCAGTTTGGAAGCTCATTAAAAAAACCCTCCCCCAATTCAGAAATTATATCTCCAGAGCTCCGGGAAGTGGAAGAGATATTAACATCTGGACTGATCGTATAATGGGAACAGGACCAAGGAATACAACCCAAAATCTCAGACCTCTTCAAATTTGGATGGAAGCAAAAAACTTAAACTCATTATATGACATCTCCACTTGGGATCAAAAAAGTTGGCAGGACTGGAAGTGCCTCTCTCCTCCGAATAATCTCAGGGACCTTTGGATTGAACTCAAGCTATCTCTATCGGGCTCAGCTCCCACTAACAATACGATAGAGGACATGTATGTTTGGGACCCCAACGGAGGAAACTACACAGTCAAAGAAGGCTACAAGATCCTTCAAAATGCTACGACCACCAACAACTGGGCTCTCCACAAAGTGGTTTGGAAATCTGAATGTCTCCTGAAGGTCAAGTTTTTTAACTGGACTCTCCTCAAAGGCAAAATCCTCACAGCTGAAAACCTTAGGAAAAGAGGCATCCTAGGTCCCTCTATATGTTGTCTTTGCCGAGCAGCTGAAGAAAGCAACCTCCACCTCTTCCTTGAATGCTCCTTTGCTCAAAACTGCTGGAAGCTCATCACTAGCCCCCTAAGTAGAGGAGAAATTCCCAACCAGATCACCTCTCTTCAAAAAATTGGGGGAACAGCTACCCCTACCCCAAGAAAAACAAAAATCTTGTCAAAAGACTGTGGAACAACATCCCCTCAACTCTATGTTGGCAAATTTGGATCTCCCGAAACAAATGCATTTTCAATAATAAAAAGCCCAGCATCTCCAGCACTTTGGCAAAAACAATAGCGCTCATCTCCAAGACCATAAGTGCTAATGGAATGTCCCAACCGGACCAAGAAAGCTGGAACAAAAGGGAGATCGAATGGATCAACAAATTCAATCTCAGCTTAGATACAAGGAACTCAACTACCTTCAACTTAGGCCAGAAAAGGAAGGAGTGGAAGCTCAGAGGCCTCAATGAGGAAGTTACTGAATGGATTCTAAACCAAAAGAGGCCTACCCTACAGTTCGATGGGGCCTCCAAAAAAAATCCGGGTCAAGCAGGTGCAGGAGGAGTCATCAAGGATCATCAGGGCAAAATTATGGTGACTTACGAGTGGGGACTGGGTATCATGACCAACAACAAGGCCGAGGCTTATAGCCTCTTCCTGGGTACCTCAATCCTGAAGAGACTTGGACTGCAAAACCCAATCATACTGGGCGACTCAGCTATTATTATAGCTGCCATGGTATTAGAGAGCGATTTTAAGCAAACAGCTCTGAACAACATCAAAAACAGGATCATCGACAACATTAGAGAAATAACAGGGGCCACTTTCAAACATGTACTGAGAAGTAACAACACTGAGGCAGATTGTCAAGCCAATAAGGCATCCAGTAGGTTGGTAGGTCAAGTTAGAGAGAATGACTCCACTTATGACAAAGCAATTCCTTAAGCTGTCATATCCCATCCCTCCACCGCAGAATCTGGGTCACCTCAGGCCTCTCTCTTCTCGAAATTTGCATATCTCCAAGCCTCCATATCCTCTGCCAAATCTCCTCGACTGCGCCACAGAGTCCCTCCTCTCTCTGATCCACGCCCCTGATACCATCTATGTCACTTCTCTCAGATACGAGCTCGTGTTTCTCATGACCTCCGCCGTCATTCCCAAGCGTCGATCAGGCGGACTGCACACCAATATCTTCCTCGCCTGCAGCAAAATCTTCGATTGGAGTCTCAGTCATCTCAAGGATCGGATCCACCTCCACTTGAACTCTCATACAAGCTTCTCCTCACCCTTTATAACAAGCAGCTTCGCTCCCTCCCTTCTCACAACTTTCATCGCTCCGAAGGTCTCTGTTTTCGCTCTCTACCAGAACAGTCTCCCTCTAGAAGCAGCGTGCACCCTTCCTGAGAGAGGAGGTCGACCTCCCACAGTGGTAAATCCAGGAATTTGCACCCTCTGGTTTTCATTTATTACTAATTGGTTGCTTGTTTCTCTGTCTCAACGCTCCTCCCCTCCTTTTTTCATCACTCCTCTGGTTTCCATCTCCCCTCCCTACTTCTCTGTCCCTCTTCCGAGCAGACCCGTCCTGCTCTCCCCCTCTCAGCATCCTTCATTCCCCTCTACTGTCTATTCCCTCAGTTCCCGCCTTCAGCAGCATCAAGACCTTGTTTCCCTTCCCCATCCCTGCGAAATGGCGGATCAACAGGAAGCACAGGAGCCCGCAACCAATCCTCTGGAGAATGTCATTACAAACAGCGAATGCACCCTCTGCAAAGCGCACACCTTCATGATCTCCAGATTCATCAAACGCTTCAATGATCTCAAAGAGGATTATCAAGCTGACAGCAGGTCCAAAAGGAAGAAGCTGGAGAAGCAGAAAGCAGAGATCGAGGCCCTTAAGGAGAGATGCACCCACTTAGAGGAAGCGATAGCCCACATCCGGACTTTAACCCAGAGCATGCAAGCAGAAGCCTCGACAAGGGCCAGTGCAAGAAAAGAAGCTCACCCGGATGATTCAGTCAACCAGCAGCAACCTTAGGATATATGCACTGTAAATTTTGTTGGCTAGCAGGTTCCTTTGTTCGGCAATATAGCCGTTACCTATTTCATTTTATCTACCGTTTCTTTAGCAACAAGGATCAAGGGTCTGTGCACCCATTTTGGATCCTCTCCTCCATGTTTTTCCCCTCACATGTAATCGGACATAGTGCTCGAAGTTTTATAATATATAAGTAACCGATCTTGTCAAAAAAAAAAAAAAATTTAGACATCACATCATTGACTATCAAAACTTTCATTTGTATAGACCATTTTGCCATTAGATATTTAATGAATAAACCAGTTACTAATGGTAGAGTAACAATAAGGCTATTACTGTTACAAGAATTCAATATCACCGTTCTGAACCGACCTAGAAAACAAAACACAATTGCTGACTTTTTATCTAGAATTCAAAATGATAACAATGATACACCTATATAGGATAAGTTTCTTGATGAATATCTTTTTGCAATATCTACTATATCACCTTGGTTTGCAGATATTTCCAATTATTTAGTTACAGGGAAGTTACCCTCCTATTTGTTTCCTAGAGAAAAGAGAAGAATAATCCAAACAAGTGCATCTTATTCATGGATAAGTGAAGAATTATACAAGACATGACCAGATCTCATCATCCAAAGGTGTGTAAGAGAAGATGAAATACCCAAAATACTTAAAGCATGCCATGATGAGCCATGTGGGGATTATTTTGCTGACAAAAGAACTGCTTATAAAGTCCTTCTCTTAGGATATTATTGGACTTCCCTTTTTAAGGATGCCAAGGAATATGTTAAGAGGTGTGATAACTATCAAAGAATGGGGAAACCTATTCCTTCATATGAAATGCCACTACAACCTCATGTACTCATTGAACCCTTCGAAAAATGGGCTTTCGATGTTGTTGGAACAATTAATCCTAATTCAAAAAAAAAAAAAAATTCTTGTATGCACTGATTATGTCACTAAATGGGTAGAAGCTAAAGCACTTTCTTTTACTACTAAAAATGATGCAGTTTCATTTATTTTTGAGGATATTTTTACTCGTTTTGGTGTCCCAAGAGAAATTGTAACAGATTAGGAAAGCAATTTACATCCAGAGGAGTGCAAAAGATAGTGGAAGAATATAAAATCAAGCATAGGAAATCTAATCCATTCCATCCACAAGCAAATGGACAAGTAGAGTCTACCAACAAAGTGATTGAAGCAATTCTCACCAAGACAGTTCGCTTGCACAGAAGGGACTGGGCAGAAAAGCTTCCAGAAGCTTTATGGGCCTACCGTACACCATGGAGAAACACTACAAGACATACTCCATATGAACTTGTTTATGTGAAGCAAGTCCTATTTCCAATTGAGTTCAAGATTCAGACCTACAAGACAACAACCAAGTTGGGACTTGAATTATCAGAAGCACAAAAGAAAAGAATGGGACAACTCAATGAGGTTGATGAAAAAAGGCAAGATGCTATCCAAAAGACTAGTTTAGTCCAGCAATAGAGATCTAGATGGCATGATAAATACATCAAAGAAATAAAATTTCAGGCAAGAGACTCGACATTACTCTTTGATTCAAAGTTAAAAAATTTCCAAGGAAAATTTCAAACTCACTGGCTTGGGCCTTATGAGATTGAAAATGTTTTTGATAATGGAGCAGTAAGAATTAGGACTATTGATGAAGAAAAATTTCCTCTCTTAGTGAATGGACATCGATTCAAGATCTATCATAAGCCAATGATAAAGGAGGAATTTGTAAATATTTTCCAAGACAACTCTGATTTGAAGTTGGTCAAGAATTCTTCTTCTTCTTTTCCACCTTAAAATTTTCTTTTTTCATAGAAAAATTAATAATCATAATAAATAAACAATAAATATGTATAAACATGAAAACCAACAATTGTTGGCATGTTTATGTAGAAAATTCAAGGTGAAAACCAAGAATTCTTGGCATCTTAAATTTTATTTGTATCCCATTTTCTAGAATTCCATCTTCTTTTATCCCTTTTTTTTCAAAAATAGTAAACAACTACAGAATTATTGATTTTCTGCAGCTCTGATGACTTTCTGCAGCTAATTTGATAGAAACTTCTGATGATACAATTGAAGGAATGATTGACTCCCTCCATTGCAAAATACCTGAAGACAACATAAAAGGCAACCAAAGGTTAGCAAGAAAATAATTCAAAGGTATGCATTTCTTTAATTTAATAATAGGGATAAAAAAACATTACATATATGAATTATAAGACATAGTACTACCAAAAATCAAAATCATTATTTCAAAGAGTTGATCGTGTCATGTCAAATCGTGCATAATCCGCCATTCACTCCCAGTCATCATAACTCATATTCCAATCCATTGAATCAGCCGCTCAAAACATAAACATAAATGATCTTTACTATTAGATTCTGCTTCATACCCTTATACCCTCACTACCTACACTCTCATTATTCCATCACTCACACTCTCGGCCTTTTCGCTCTAAAAACCCTAGCAAGCCATCCTACCTTGTCAAACAAAACAATTTTTGAAACGAAGCTTCTAGGCCATGGGAGTGATAGTCAGAACATAGCCAATGGGGAAGACACTTTTAGAGGGGTATCCATAGACAAAAGAATTATTTCTGAAAGCACAGTGGCTAAAATTTGTAGAGAAATTCGATGGCTTCCATAAAGAAGTGACCAAATCCTTCGCTAGGGATTTTGATGGAGTCGAAGTGGAGATAGGAGACATAAAATTCACAGTGACAGAGTTGTTTATAGCTAAAGCCACTGGACTTTTGTGGATTGGGGAGAAATGGTTCAAGAATAGAGGTATTGAAAAATAAGAGTGGAAGGTTTTCCCAAAGAAACCAAGCATGGACACCACCATTTTCAAGAAGGGCATCCCAAGCACGACATTAAAAAGTAAGTGGAGGAACATACTTCTAATAATCCAAAAATTTGTTACCTGTTAAGGAAGGTTTGTATGTATGTTTTTCTATCATATTTGGCTACTAATGAATTTTCTTGAAGAAAATGAGATAAATCTTCCATATTTATTGCTGAATAGTCTTAGAAAGATGTCAGGGAATGTCCAGAGAAGAATTTAGTTGATATATAATACAATGTATCACCATGGTCTAGTCAAAATACTTGTTGAATATCATCTCCAAAACATAAGTGATAATTGGGAAATATTTTTAGTAAGAAATCACTTTCAGGAAGAAACTCATGGGCAACCAAATAACAATAGTCCTAATAGGGGAAGGAAAAGAAAAATTGATAGGACACAGGAACAAAAACCACAACAACCACATAAACTATCAGAGGATGACATCCCTCTTGTAGAAGTCTTAGATAAATAAACAAAAGAAATGTTAGAAGAAAGAAAGCCAGTAAAGAGACAGAGATTTCACCGCAAACAAAGAAGCCTAAAACATAAAGGAAGAGAACTCAAAAGACCCCTACCATAGGTTTAAGAAGGAGTACCAAACTCAACTTAGCAAAATAATTACCCTCAAAGAGCACAGAGCATGTCAATATAGAAATAGAAGAAAACTCAGAGGCAGAAGAAGAAGATTGAGGAACTTCTCTAAGAACATCACCAACTGTCAGCTCACCTCCTCAGAGTCCAAGATGAAGAATGCCAGAAATTGATTCGGTGTAGCAAGAGATCTATGATTATATTGAATCCCTGGAGAAAAGGGACACATCAAGAACATCAACTCCAATTCAAGAGGAATAAGAAGTTTAATTTAATGACCCACAATAACCTCCAGTAATCAATATATTAAAACATGAAATCTTCGAACTGAAGACATTAAACAGGTACATTAAAAATGAAAATCAAGCCTTGAAAGCACATAATGAAATCCAAATAGCTAAGAGTGAAAGCCTCCTTTTACATCTAAGTTTGTGGTTTAATAAGAACAAGAAATTGAAGAAGAAAATTAGGGCTTTACAGAGACAGGTTATAAACTTGAAATACAAGATCCTCATGAGGAAACCAAGGATGTCAATGACTAGAAAGAAAGTGAAAAGGATGAAGTTAGATGTACTGGAAAAAGTGTCCAAGCAAATGCAGTAGTTTAATAAAGATATCAATTTTGCGTTTTGTATGAGGACATACAAAATCTTCAGCTTGGGGGAATGAGAGTTCCATAGCTATTTTGTTTTGACACCCATTTCCCTCCATTTTCCTCTTTTTCATCATCACTATCAACTCAATAAAATCAGTAAATCATAGATTTTGATAAGGTAAAGACTCTTACATGTATTATTTTTCATATTCGTTAATGTGCCTTATAGTTATGTTAAAGATTGCATTAGCTATAGAATTAACATGATTATGTAGCTATTTTATAAATCTGCAGCTACCTCCATGGTTTGCGAGGTTCTGGTGCGCCAATGAAGCAAATAAGCACATGGGTAGTTGAGGATTGATCCCCTCTTGGATCTCCTCCTATTTTCTTGAGCCAATTCACTAAAGGAATCACACAGTGGCGCGTCAAAGGCACGGGTCAAACATGTAGCAACATAAGTCTTAATGCATTGCGTTTATCTGATTTTCTTTCCAAATAGCAAATCGAAGAGATAACGCTTTTTCTCTTTAGTTTCAAATTTGAGTAAGGATTGATTAACAGACTTGTAGGCGTAGAAGTCTCAAATTGTTGAGCACACATTTTATATATAAGTATGTATCCTTTGTAAAGGAAAGGGAAGAAGTAATAGTTAATTTATGAAGAATTCTGAAACAAACCTTTGTTCCCGTATTAATTGAAGTTACCTTTCTGTGATTCGATGCGTATGTGATGTGATTTACACCTACTGATTGCGGAGGGCCACTGCAGACAGTCAAGGTTTTAGTTTATTTCATTTTATCGTTTTATGTTGTTTTCATTTAATCTCTTTTTGTTATCGCATTATCATTGCATTCTAGTTTAGTTTCCTTACTTCGTTGTTTTCATCATTTCATTATAACTCAATTATTTCGTTTACCATTTCGTTATTTTGTTTGTGCTTACATTCGTTTAATGGTTTAGTTCTTCAACGTTTTTTTGCTTAATTACAGTTAGTATTTTGATGCTTTTAGAATTACAACTTGTATCTACTTTGTAGTCAGAAATTAGAAGATTACTTTCATGTTCTTTAGAATCGGAATTTAAATATATTTCGTAGACAAGATTTTGAAGGATCATTAGAATAATTTGAATGCCAATACTCTGTTTTATAGCAGCAAGGTGTTTAGATAGGTTCATATTTTTAGGATGAATAGCATAAGATATTTTAGGATAATACTCAATATAGATATGACTTGGTGGATTAATCTAACAGTGGCTTAACTTCCACTTATTAATTTGTAGAAATTTAACTCTAATAGGAATCTAGATAAAAATGAAAATCCCAAAACAAACATAACCATCATCTTACAAACTAAAGGAAAGGCTTCTAGCATATATAGTGCAGCTGCACTTCATAAGTTTACCAAATCCGGTCGATAATTTATGCTTGTAATTTAAGAACATTAAATTGACCAAACAATCCATCCAATTCCACAGTGTTGGGTTTCTTCATGACAATTCATCTTCAGTTTTTCTAGATTTTGCTCCTCCACATTTGCAGCCAAAAGTTGTTAAATGCCAACATTGTGACCGAGTTGGCCATATGAAAGATCATTGTTTTGATCTTCATCCATGTGAGAACTATCATAAAACCACTCATTCTTCAAATAGATGCTTCAGAATCAAGCCTCCTGCAAGAACACAGATTCATCTTGGATGGATCGCTTCTTGGTAGTGGGCCTCAACAACCAAGAAGATATTCAAGTCATATGTCAGAACTTGTTCTAGAGTATTGAACAATCTTACAATTGAGTTTTCGCCATCTTCTCACCTTGTATCTGACAGGGGGGGAAAATGATGGCCATCTACAAGTTTCAACACCACATCAAGAAAACCTGAGCCACAACCTACCATACCAGATTTAGAGCGTTAGCCAAAGACAAAGATGCCCCTAAGCATGTCTTCGATTGGTGGTCAGCCTTAAACCATCTATACGGGGTTGAGACCTCCCTTTTAAGGTTGAGCTTCTCCCTCTTCAAATAATTGTGGACACTTCCTCTAGCAGAAGACTTCAACTTCTTTCTAGTTCAGGAAGAGTTCTAGGAATTACATTAAGCATTCCAGAGTTGGTGGTCATCCTTAAACCACCGCAGGTTGAGACCTCCCTTTTCAGGTTGAGTTTCTCCCTTTTTATGCGGGGTGAGACCTCCCTTTCTAGATTGAAGGTATCCCTCTTCAAAACATTAGGATCACTTCTTCTAGTAGAATACTTCAGCTTCATGCCAGATTTGGAAGAGTTTCAGGAACTGCACTAAGCATTCCAGTGTTGGTGGTCATCCTTAAACTACCACCTTATGCCAAAATTTTAGAGATCGCATTCAACCTACTGCTACCATGCATTTTTTCGCATTTTGTATTACAACTCTCTTCTTGGATTGATCTAAAATGGATCCAAAAACCCTCTAAGTCTTCAAAATCTTCTAAAAGATCAAAACTATCGCAAAAGAAAACCTTCACGAGATGGCAGATTACACTATCGGAGTGAAAAAAAACATGAGGAAATAGTGGAAAAACAGAGCTATCAACGGCTTGGATAGTGATGCACAGAAGCCGTTGGATCTGGCCGATCTACAGCCCAGATCCAATCAGCGTATCGCAATCAGCGGAGGCTATTGGAGCTTATCAGAGGCTACCCCATAGATATTGCGACAACGATTGGCACGGTCAACGAGGATCATCGATCAAGTGCAGATCGACAACCCAAGTTGAATTGCGATATTGCATCAGTGAAACAGAAAGGGAAGGCTTACAAAGGACCGAAGACCGTGTGACTTGCGATTGCGATATTGCAATATCGCATCAGACCAACACCATGAAGCGGGGCCAATACATACGCGACTTGCGATATATATATATATATATCCGAACCCGATGGAGTTATAGATGATAATATATATCAATTCAAGTCCACCATAGAGTTATTTGCGATATTTTCAATGTTTTTAATGTATTTTTAAATACAAAGGGAAACCACAGAACGGGCAATTGTGACATGCGATTACAGTGGACATGATAAAAGTATAAAGTAGATTTAAGGATTTTTGAAGTCTGATAAATGACTGTTTGGCGAGTCTTCCCGTGTTTTTAGTGTATTTCTCTACGTAAATAGAGAACACTATTTTTGAAGATTTCAAAGGCCCTATGGTCCCTTCCGTTGCGGAACAAACGGCCACCTCCCCTGAAGACATTATGTCACGATTTCTAACGCTCGGGGATTCAAGCAGATAGAGGCCGGGAGCTAGAGAGCCCGAGAAGGGGAAACAAACAAACAACACCGATTGACTTTAAAGGCACAAACTGACAGAGACAAAAGGGAGGTAGTACTGAGACAGAGAGAAAATAGAGACAGAGAGTGAAAGAAAGAGTCTGCGTACTCAAAGAGGCTTGAGGGATTCAAGCAAAACTCCCGTTGTTTGCATCTGTTGTGTTGAGACTCAAATTGAGCTCACACTTTGCAGAACTCTGCTCTTGAAGACATAATAGAGAGGCCACCACTAAATGCTGGACCAGGAGACGTAGCCCAAGAGTTTTGGGTGAAACCCATATTAAATTTGTTGTGTTTATGCGTGTTTGTCTATTATGTTTCTCTAACTGCTCATTGTTTATATTATTCACAATCTTATCGATTCATTGCACTAAGTAGTATAGACAAATCCATGCACATGAGTCTGTAATACCTTAAAAGTAATTTAATATCTTCATTTTCAGATCAAGTGGTATCAGAGCCTTTGGTTTTTGGTTTGTTAAGGTTAGACAAGCTTGTGTTGGACTTTTTTTGAATGCTAACTAGGTCAAAGCTCAAACTGGGAAAAGGAGAACTTGTTGAGGCCAACCCAGAAATTGAAAGAATCCATCCTAAGAGGAGAATGGCAGAAGAAAATCCTATGGAATCAGAATCTCAGTTCATGGACAGTTTCATGAGCATGAGAGCCATGGTAGAAGAGATGTATTGAGAATTCAAGAAAGGTCGAGGTGAAAGTACTTCAACCTCCAAACAAGATAAAGGAGTAGAAGAACCTTCTCTAGATGCCCTAGAGGGAAAAGGGAAAGGGGAAAAGCCTTTTCCATCATCTCCCCCACCCTCTCCTCCATCATCCTCATCTCCTAGCCCTGATAGGAAGAAAAAGAAGAAGACTTCTGTGATTAAATTATATGTAAAATTTGATTTGCCAATATATGATGGAGAATTAAATGCAGAAAAGCTAGATAATTGGATTAGACAGATTGATGTATATTGTAGGGTGCAGAACATCAATTCAGAAAGGAGAAAGATTCAGATGGCCAGCCTTCGCCTTGGAGGAACTGCCCTGGTGTGGTGGGAAGGCAGGACACAAGCTGATTTGAAGAAGCATGGTAAAATTCTTTCTACGTAGAGTGAATTTCTTTCTGCCATTAAAAAAAAATTCTATCCACTAGATTATATGCAGCAAGCAATGATGAGTTGACAAACTCTTCGCCAATTAAGGGGGAAAAGTGTACAAAGCTATACCGAGTAATTTAGAAAAAGAGCTTTAATTCTAGGCATTTCTCTAGACTCACCTAAAACTTTGTTGAAGTATATAGGTGGTTTGTATAGCTATTTGAGGCACACCATTCTCATGTTTAACCCCACTAGCATAGATGAGGTATCCGTCCAGGCTACACATCTAGAGGCTAGAGGCAAGAATGTGAACCCAGAGATTGGGGGATCATCAAAACCCACTGCAAGCAAGAACAAGGAAAAGAAGAAACATAAATGGAAAGAGAGGAAGGAAAACACGGTACAGAAAGACAAACCTTCATGCTCTCACTGCAAGAAGGATGGACATGATGATGCACATTGCTGGTCTTTGCATCTGAAGCTGAAACCCAAGAAGTTCGATGGCAAGAAGAAGAAGACTGCTGCTGCTATTCAGAAAGATTTGGGGTCAGACTCAGGTGATGAAACAACAGTCACAACCACAGGTATAAAAGGTAAAAATTCTAAAGCATCTACTAGTAATTATGCACAATCTATTGATAATGAAGAAAATGAGAGGAAAAGGCATGAGCTTTTTCATATTAGAGTTATTTCCAAGCATCAAAAGATTGATACTTTATTTGATAGTGGATTACAAGTAAACTTGATTTTTGAAGCAATTGTAAAGAAGTTTGGATTACTAACTACACCTCACAAGAAGCCATATCCATTAGGTTGGGTATGTGATAAAGCAAAGCTACAAGTGACTAGACAATGTAAACTTAGTTTGCTACTGGGTCAACATTTGTAGATGAGGTTGAGTTGGATATAGTTCCCTTGGATATATGTGGAATTGTTTTAAGAAGTCCCTGTATGATAGAAAAGCCATTTTCTATAGAGCTGAAAATAAGTATCAACTCACTAAAGATGGAATAGAATACATTGTAAGAGCTCATAAACTAAAAAATTACTACTCTCTCATAAATTCAGGGCAGATGAAAATAATTGTAAATTCATGCAAGCAATTTTTACTAATGGTTGTAAAGGAAAAGAACCCTGATAAAACCAATATATTTGAGGGCTGTGATGCTAAACAGAAAGCTGATTTAGAAAAAGTTGTTTCAGAATATGATATCCTATTTCAAGAACCTAAAGGCATGCCACCCAAAAGGGAAATTGTATGTGATATTCATTTGTAGCAAGATGCTCCATTGCCTAACATCGGAATGTACAGGTTATCTGCTTTAGAGAATGCAAAGATCAAGAAGTAGGTACAAGAGCTACTCGATAAAGGGTTCATAAGACCAAGCACATCACCATGCGGATCCCTAATCATGTTGGTGAGAAAGAAAGATGGTTCGTGGAGGATGTGCATTGATTATAGAGCACTAAATAAAATAACAATCAAGAATCGTTATCCCTTCCTCGCATTGATGATCTATTAGATCAGCTGAAAGAAGCAGTTTACTTTTCCAAGTTGGACTTGCATAGTGGCTATCATCAGGTTAGAGTAGCAGAACAAGATGCATGGAAGACTTCTTTCAAAACAAAGGAAGGGCTGTATGAATGGCTGGTTATGCCTTTTAGCTTAACTAATGCTCCTGCCACTTTCATGAGAGTTATGAATGATGTACTCTGACCTTTTATTGATGATTTTGTAATTGTATATTTAGATAACATTCTTGTTTTCAGTAAAACATGGGAAGAACATTTGAAGCATGTAAAGCAGACTCTAGATGTTTTGAAAAGAGAAAATCTCTATGTTAAGTTGTCAAAATGTGAATTTGGAAAAACATCTTTAAATTATTTGGGTCATATTGTAGGGGGTGGTGAATTGAAGATAGATCCCTTTAAGGTTGAAGTCATTCTGAACTGGCCTAAACCCAAATCTGCTACAGAAGTTAGGAGCTTCCTAGGAGCAGCACAATATTGGAGAAAGTTTATTGCTAACTTTTCCTTGATTGCAACTCCCTTACATACTTTAACAAGATTGAACAAGGTGTTTCAATGGGGAGGCAAACAACAGAAAGCCTTTGACACCTTGAAAGAAAAAATTAGTATAACACCAGTACTAGCATTGCCAAATCTTCAATGTCCCTTTAAGATTGAAACAGATGCCAGTGACTATGCCATGGGAGCAGTATTGATGCAACATGGTAAACCCATATGCTATCATTCTGAGACATTTAATTCTATAGTAGTTAATTATCCCACATATGATAAAGAATTGTATGTATTAGTACAGAGTGTGAAAAAGTGGAAACATTACTTAATGGGCAAAGAAACAACTATACATACTGATCATCAACCACTTGAGTATTTGCACTCACAAACTAAATTATAGCAATCAAGACACTATAGGTGGATGGGTTTTCTACAACAGTTTCATCTAGTCATCAGATATAAGAAGGGCATACACAATAAATTTGTAGATATGTTGTCCAGACCAATCATAAATTCATCTACTATACTTAAGCATAACTCAGTAATGCATGAAAGCTACATTGAACAATATGCTCAGGATATAGATTTTAAAGATGTATATGCAACTTTAAGTCATGGAAAACAAGTAGAAGAATTGGATTATTATGTTAAGGACCAACTCTTATATCATTTGGGAAAGTTATGCATTCCACAAATTGAAAGAGCTAACATAATTCAGGAAGCACATACTTTCCTTATATCAGGTCATTTTGGTGTAAGTAAAATAGTTGCACAGTTGCAAAGATTCTATTATTGGCCAAGAATGCATGAAACCATTTCTAGATATATAAAAGGGTGTACCATGTGTGCTAAAAGCAAGCCCATCAATAGAAAATTAGGCATGTACACTCCACTACTAGTTCCTTCTCATCCTTGGGAAAGTGTTTCCATGGACTTTGTTGGGGGATTGCCAAAATCTAGAAAAGGTCATGACTATTTATATGTTATTATGGACAGGTTCAACAAAATGTGTATTTTAATACCTTGTAACAAGCAGATTATAGTTGAACAAACAACGAAGTTGTTATTTCAGCATGTCTAGGTTCATTTTGGGTTACCCACTTCCATTGTATCTGATCGAGATTCCTGATTTGTTGGGAATTTTTGGTCAAGTCTGTGGGAATTAATGGACGCCAGACTGAAGAAGAGCACAACCTTTCATCCACAAATAGATGGCCAAACAGAAGTGGTCAATAGGACAGTGATCCAGTTGCTCAGGGGTTATTGCAGGAAGCATCCCAAGCTTTGGGATGAACATTTGTGTTATGTGCAACATGCTTACAACCATGCTAAGCACTCTTCTACACAAAGATCTCCTTTTGAGACTTGTTTTGGTTTTACACCAAAGTCTCCCTTGGATTTTGTCTTTGGAAAAGACATAGTTGTTGATGGAAACAGTGATGTGGACAAAGAAACCAAGTTCATTGAATAGATCCAAGAAATTCACTAGGCAGTGCAGGAACAGCTGGAAAAGAGCCAGGCCAAGTACAAGGCAAGGCATGATAAGCATTGAATGGAGCATAGCTTCCAAGTTGGTGATCAAGTCTGGCTATATATTAGTAAAGACAGAATGCAAGGTGAAGGAAAGAAGCTGAAGCCAATAAGGTATGGGCCTTTCAAGATACTTGAGAAAATTGGTGAGAATGCTTTTCACCTTGATTTTCCACCTTACATGCACATCTATTCAGTGGTAAATGCAGAAAATTTGAGATTGTTTGAACCTTCATTAATTGAAGATCCCGAAGAGCAAAGTCAGTTGCCTTCTACTGATGATCTATTCTCTGAATATCTCAATGAGTTGTGGGAAGATATAGTTCTGGACAGGAAGGTGAGAATTACGTGTAGAGGGGATATTGAGTACCTCAGAATTGGACTCAAAGGTTCAAAACCAAGAAGTGCATGATGGATGGAAATTAGACAAGTGAGGAAGCTGTATCCTCACTTGATCGATGCTTGAAAACCAAATTTTGGTGGCCCAAAGATTTTTCAGTGGGAAGGTGTGATCTAAAATGGATCCAAAAACCCTCTAAGTCTTCATAATATTCTAAAAGATCAAAACTATCGCAAAAGAAAACCTTCACGAGATGGCGGATTACACTATCGGAGTGAAAGAACATGAAGAAATAGTGGAAAAACAGAGCTATCAGTGACTTGGATATTGATGCACAGGAGTTGTCGGATCTGGCAGATCAACGGTCTAGATTCGATCGACATATCACAATCGGCGGAGGCTATCAGAGCTTATCGGAGGCTACCCCATAGATATTCCGATAGCGATCGGCGCAGTCAATGAGGACCATCGATCAAGCGTGCAGATCGACGACCCAAGTTGAATCACGATATTGCATCTACAAAACACAAGGGGAAGGCTTACAGAGGATCGAAGACCATGTGAATTGCGATTGTGATATCGCAACATCGCATTGGAGTAACACCACGGAGCGGGGCTGATACATACGCGACTTGCGATATATATATATATATATATATATACAGACCGGATGGAGTTATAGATGATAATATATAGCAATTCAAGTCCGCCATAGAGCTATTTGCGATATTTTCAATGTTTTTAATGTATTTTTTAAATACAAAGGGAAACCACGGAACAGACACTTGTGACATATGATAAGCAATTACAGGTGGACCCGATAAAAGTATAAAGCAGATTTAAGGATTTTTGAAGTCCGATAAACGACTGTTTGGTGAGTTTTCTTGAGTTTTTTTGTGTATTTCTCTGCGTAAATAGAGAACACTATTTTTGAGGATTTCAAAGGCCCGATGGTCCCTTATGTTGTGGAATAGGTGGCCACCTCCCCTGAAGACGTTATGCCACGATTGCTAACATTCATAAGGGGATTCGAGCGAATAGAGGTTGGGAGCGAGAGAGCCTAAGAAGGGGAAACGAACAGACAATGCCAATTAGCTTTAAAGCCACAGACTGACATAGACAAAGGGAGGCAGTAATGAGACAGAGAGAAAATAGAGATAGAGAGTGGAAGAAAGAGTCTGTGTATTAGGCTTGAGGATTCAAGCAAAACTCCTATTGTTTGCATCTGCTGTGTTGAGACTCAAATTGAGCTCACACTTTGTAAAACTTTGCTCTTGAAGACATAATAGAGAGGCCACCATTGAAGGTTGGACCAGGAGATGTAGCCCAAGAGTTTTGGGTGAACTCCATATTAAATTTGTTGTGTTTGTCTATTATGTTTCTCTAACTGCTCATTGTCTATATTATTTGCAATCTTATCGATCCATTGCACTAAGTAGTATAGACATATCCATGCACATGAGTCTGTAATACCTTAAAAGTAATCTAATATCTTCATTTTCAAATCATGGACTCACACATACCCCTTCAGATTAAGGGGGGGAATGTTGGAGACCTAATCCTCTAAGGGCTATTGTGGAAGCTGAACAATCAAAGGGAGTCCAAGGGACCACTTGTAATATGAAATTGAGGGTTATTCCAATGTATTATATATATGTATTATTGTGAATAATATATGAAATTCATGCTTATCCTATTTGGTTGCCAAGAGAGAAAGACGAATTTTGTTCAATTAAAATTTGTTGGAGCAAATTTATTCTCCAACAACTCGCTCACTCTATTTTTATTTTATAATTATAAATATGGCTTTTGTAAGAATTGGTAGGAGGTTCGAGATCTGAAACTTGGGGAGGAAATTCTTTGCAAAGAGAGAGATTTTTGCACTACTGTAGGGAGAAATATTTTTGTAAGGAATTAGCTAGTTTGGACCAAATTTGTGGAGATTAAAAGAGATGTATTTCAACTCTGAAAATTTCATGCTATCATGAAATTTTATGATAATTTCATGCACTCAAAGACTGTAATTAGATCTTTAATTCTTGTACACTATTGTTAGAGATAGCGAATGATTGGTGGCCTATAATTAATAAAATTTGAGGCAATTCTTCATCCATATTAGTATGTGTTTGTGAGCTTTTGCACTATTGTGAATTCATTTAATACATGCTTGCTTTGATTATTTGAAAGCTATCTTTCAATGATGGATTTAATTGTTATCAATTTTAATTACGAATTCAAATAGATAAACAAAACATACTTGTTAACTATTTAGCAAATTCATGTCAAGTTTATCTTTTTTTTTTAATGATGATTGTTTTATGAGAACTATTTCCTTAGTGCAATCATATCCTTTTAGTTTGAATTTTTTTTTTTGAATTTGGATGTATGTGCACCAAAGATTTGATGACTATTCATCTGATAGCTGAATACATATACTTGCTTGAACTATAAACAAGTCATAGACCTATTTCCTTGGCTTATTGACTTCATTTTTTATTTCCATATTCAAAGTTGGTTCAAATCCCTTTTTACCTTGCTATTCTTTGAGAGGGGGACTAATCCTTCTTTTAATCGAGATAGATTTAGGATTTATTTTTAGTTACTTAGAGTAGATTTTCATTTATGTTTAATTATCACATTCTAGAAGTCCTCCTACACAGAGGCAAACATTAGAGTGGCTTGGCTGAGCCATTAATTCGGCTTAAGGATCACTTTCTTGCAAAAGCTTTGCAAGAGGGAAGATCTGATGTCTCTTTTCTATTGGAAACTAATAGACATACTATAAGCCAATAGAGAAAGAGAGAGGGTAATTGGACCCAATTGAACCAATCAGAATTACCATTCCAAACAGAAAAGGAGCTATTTTAAGTTCTTGACCAGGTGGTCTCCCTTACATGTTGATAAGTTCATTTTGGACCATCAACAAACTCCAAGAATCCATGCTCATGGGATGAGAGTCTACCCTATGTTCGTCATAGGTAAGACATAGCTCTCCATATCTTAATTGGCCATAGACCCTTTCAGGTGGGCCTATGATTTCAACCATTGGTTCCCATTGATGTTGCAATGCCCCTTGCAACTACATAGGCAAAATATGCACATGTTCAATCTAAAACTGATAAAGCTACCAAGTTTATAAAATGAATTCAACACATCCACTAGTAGGTCCATGATATCGTTACAAAAAGCTAATATTAAGTACAAACAACACCATGATCAACACCGGGTGCCTCACATGTTTTAAGTGGGAGACAAGGTTTGGTTGCATTTGCAGAAGGAACTCCTTGCAGGGGCCCACCAGAAGCTTCAATCACTTCGTTATGGACCTTACACCATCACCAAGGTTTTCGGTTACAATTATTTTAAGTTAAGTACCCCCCTTTTCCTTGGACAACACGCAATGTTCAATGTGGACCGCCTTCAACCATACTTTCCACCATTGTTGGACACATCAGAAATTGTAGAGCAACTGACACCAATAGAGCTCAACCCAGATTGCATTGAACAAACCATAATTGATCATATGGTGGATACACAGATTGAGAAAACTCATGAAGATAAGATTCAACTTTATCGGGTTGTCAAAGTAGTCCAACTACTGCATCAAGGAAAGTGGCTGAATAAGGGAAAATTTCAGGAGAAATTTACCCATCTCATGGAGGCAATCAACGTAATGGATACCATTTCTTCATAAGGGGGAGGACTAATGTAGGTGGATATCAGTGGCCACCCACCTATTCCACTGGCTCTAAGCACAATTTTCTGTTTTGATAGTTCAACGAAGACATGTAGCCATTACATCTCTTCTCAAAGATAAGCTACCACCGTTCAAGCTAGTTTGTTTTCATCTTACATTCAAACAATTTCAAAAATATCCATCTATTAATAGAGGCCAAGTTTCACTATATCACTATGTTTTGGTTATAATTATGTATGTCATTTCATTCCCTTCATAAACTTGGATCAGTGATATTATATCTGTTTGATCTTTATTTGTTTTTTTGTGCATGTCCCTAATGAGGTTGGGGTATAAAGAGTTAGGACTCGAACTGCTTAAGCGCTTGTAAAACCATCCTCGCCGACCATAATGTCCTCCCATGGCAGAAGAAAAGAAGATGAATGAGTAGGATGTTGATTTTACAGAGATTTTCTTAATTAATAATTACTTCTAATGATTCTTAGTTCAAGTAAATCTATACCATGTTTATCATTAAGCAATTATACAAGAAAATCATTAACAGTAGAACAATAAAGCCAATAAGAACAAGAAGAGACAGGGAAACACAAAAGACACAAACTAACCTTGGGAAAACCAAAGCTAAGGGAAAACCCCAACAACCTTTTATTATATAAATTTGTTAATTCAATAAGAGATACAATCTAAACTTTCAAATCAAACTAGGTCAATCTGACCATAGAATTTAACATAGACCAAACCTCGTTAAACTTTCCATAAGCCACGTCAATATGCTGCTCAGAGAATTCATCCTTCCATGAACTCGGTTTTTTGTCCAAATATGCCTATAAAAAAGTACCTCAAATTAGCCTCAGACCCGTCCTCCATTATTCTTGAAATTATGCCTTAGACAGTTTGAATTTGACCTTAGAAGTGATATGAATTCTTGTTCAAATGAGGAGGACAATTGACCTTATTTATAGTGATCAATGGAGCCCCAAGAGGTGTAGCGATTGACCTTATTTATAGTGATCAATTGAGCCCTAAGAGGTGCAACTTTTGGGAGGAGCTGACATGACTTTATGCTGGGTCGACTTAAAAATTTTTAGGAGGCACAATTTGTATTAAAAAATTCAAATTTCATTTATTTTAAAGCTAACTTTAAGCCAATTTAAATTTTCCAATTTTGGATGGCTAATACAGATAATGAAGATCGACCGAAGCTACAAAAATCCAACATAGGAGATCCTATTAAACTCTTTATAGAATAAGCCCTCAAGCGACAAAGGAACTAGATGATGGATATTTTTTCTCAGATCCTTTGAAGGATGCCAATAAGCGACACACCTTCATTAAGCAACCACTTTGGAGGCGCCGCCCCCTTTAAAGTATAATTTGATTTCGATATTCCTATATTTGAAGCTAGATAGATCTAAATGCTTTAGACAAATGGTTAAATCTGCTAGAAGGATATTTTTTGGTCCACAATTTTTTTCAATAGAGAAAAAATTACCTTTGCACTCCTTAAGACCACTCCCCATGTGAAGGATTTGTGGGAAACTTATTGTGAGCTAAGGGCCACAAAAGAATTTGCACTATTTTCAGTTGCACCCACTTGGGACTCTTTTAGGGATGTTGTTAATGAACAATATTAGCTTGTTAGAAGCTACGAAGACCAATGCATGACATGGACCACGCTACGAAAAGTAAATGACTAGGCAATGACAAAGTTCACAGATATCTTTCATATCTTACACACCAAGTTGGTTATCAAAGACTCTAAGTGACATCTAGTGCTCAAGTATTGTGGATGTCTACATAAATACATCCAGACAGAAATAAGTTCCTGGACATTTACTTGCTTGGCACAACATATCAATATGCTGTCAAAATAAAACAAAAAATTACACAAAAGAAGTGAGACTTTAGATTTGTGAATCCTTCACAACAGAAGCAGGATAAGGGCATCCCCAAATCATAGAACAAAGGATAAATCTAGGGAGGACCACACTAGGACAACCCATCTAAGATCCAAATAAATAATGGTAATGAGAAGTCAAAGAAATACACAGGAAAGTGGTGTACATTCCACAAAATCCCCACTCATAACACCAATGAATGTTGCACAAGGTTGTCACTGGTGGCCAAGATAAAGGCATCAAATTTAGATGCAAGTTACGACTCTAAAATAGACCTAGACAAGGGTAAACAAATCATTAATGTGGAACCTAGTGCCCTTGTTGCCACCACCAAGGTCCAACAAAGTAATCCAGAAGATTTGGAGGTAGATGAGCATGTCTTTCACTCAAAAATGTGGGTGCAATTTCCTCCACTACTTCTTATTGTCGATAATAGGAATCAAAAGGACCTCATCTCAATAGAGTGTGTTAAGTGATTGGGCCTGTCTACAACACCACACCCTCAAACATATACTGTTCAGTGGCTCCACTAAGGGCAAGAACTTCACGTTAGCCATAATATCGTATGCCCAATAACATCAAGCCTTTGATGGATGAGGTATTGTGTGATGTTGCTCCCTTTGAAGTTTAAGATGTTCTATTAGACAAACCATACTTATGGAAGCGTCATTTTGTGTATGAGTCTAGATCTCATAGTGTTATTATTACTTTGGGAAGAAAACTATACAATATATCAGAGGTAGCCCCACCTACTTCCATTTATTTGATCTCTACTAAGAAATGCAGTAAGTTCATCTCCCAGACTGAGAAATTTGTCTTCTTTCCGATTCACTCTCAAAGTAAGGGGAGTATTTTGGTAACATCCATGGCCTCCACATAAGGCTCCTCCATGAAACAAAGGCATGAATAAGGTCATGGAAGAATATAGAGATGTCTTCTCCTCACCCATGGGGGTACCTATGCATTGTTAAGTCAAGCATTCAACCAATCCAACCATTGACATACCTCTACAAATGGGACAATATAGGATTGCTCCATTCTAGAAAATGAGGAAATCAAGTGACAGATCCAAGAGATGCTACAAAAATGGCACATCTAACTGAGTTCCTCATTCCGCTGAAGCCCAATTGTACTTGTGCAGAATACTGATGGGACCTGGCGACTTTGCATTGATCATCATGCCTTGAAAAAAATCACAATCAATAACCAGTATCCATTTATCTGTATTTATGACCTTCTTGACCTATTCAAAGGGGCCAAGTAGTTGAGTAAGATTTATTTGAAGTTAGGCTATCACTAAGTCCCAATAAAAACAATTGATGCATGGACGCTTGCTTTTAAGTCCAAGAGGGTCTTTTTTAATGATTCATCATGACCTTTAGTTTGACGAATGCCCCAACAACTTTCATGGGACTAATGGATGATATTGTCTGACCTTTTAACGACTCTTTCATGGTTGTATATTTGGATGACATCCTCATCTTCAACAAGAGTTGGGAAGAACACTTGTAACATATTAGGAAAGTCATTCACACTTTGTGGTAGCACAAGATATGTGATAACTTGGAAAAATTCTCCTTCATCATGGAAAAGGTCTAATATCTAGGATAGATTATTTATGAGCAATTTGTGTATGTGGATCCAACGAAGATCCAAGTCATTCAGGATTTCCTGACCTTGACGAGTCTAACACAACTTTGCGGCTTCATGGACCTTGCTAACTTATACCGAAGATTCATGTTGGGATTCTCTTATATAACTTGACCTTTAAGTAGAATGACCAAGGGTAGAGAAAAATGAAAGTTTTTTTGGTTTGAGTCACCATAAAAGGCATTAAATAAATTGAAACACTGCCTTTGCTCTGCACCAATGTTCACCCCGCAGGTGTTGCAACAACCATTTGAGATTGAGACATATGCCTCCGACTATGTTATTAGTGTAGTCCTCCTTCACAAGGACATCCAATGGCCTATCATAGTGAAACACTATTTGATATTATTCGAAGATACTCCACCTTTGATACAGAGAGTATTCCATCATGAAGGTCTATTGATAATAAAAATATTATATTATGGGGAAGGAGATGATTATCAACACAAATCACATGCCTCTTTAGTTTATGCACACATAAGGGAAGTTACAATAGAAGAGCATCAGAAATGGTCCACATACCTGCAACAATTACATTTTAAAATCAAATATAAGAAGGGTATCACCAATTGTTCACAAACTATCCCAGTCGGCCCCTGGTTGCATTGACTGCAATCCTCAACTCTTGTGCGCATGAGACCTCTAGATGACCACAAATATCAAAAGTAGCAGCAACAAATAAAAGTAATCTAATAGAAGCTACCTTGGCAACAAGACAAAAAATATCACCAAAATCAATTCCCAACACTTGGGAATAACCTTTTGCTATCAACCGAGCTTTGTATTTCTCCACCTTTCCTTCTGCATTTGTCTTCTTCTTGAACACCCATTTGATGCTAATGGGTTTCCTTTTAGTTGGCAACTCCACTAGATCCCAAGCCTCATTTTTGTGCAAAGATGCTATTTCATCAACCACTTCCTCTTTCCAAAGTTTTCCATCCTCTGAATCTACTGCTTCCTTCACAGTTTTGGGATCATCATCAGTAATAGATAAAGAAAAATTTGAATAGAAAGCAGATGGACTATACCTTTCTGGCTGCCTTCTTTCTCAAATTGATCTTCTCACAATTGGAGTTTGTGACTCTTCATCTTTTGATTCCTCTTCTGCTGTAGAGTCTGATTCTTCCTCCTTTAGCTCAAACTCTACCTTTTCAGGTTCCTTTGAATGGACTTCATGTTTAATAACATTTTAAACCTTTGTGAACACCACATCTCAGTTGTACACAACCTTCCTTGTTACTAGGTTCCAAAGCTTATAACCCTTTAAACCATCCTTATACCCAATAAAGATGCACTTTTCGGATTTACCATCCAACTTTGTTCTTTTCTCCTTTGGAACATGTACATATGCATCACATCCAAATACCCTCAGATGTGAAAGAGAGGGTTTCTTACCAGTACATACATCTTGTGGAGTCTTATCCTCCAACATTGATGAAGGTGATCTATTGACCAGGTAACATGCTGTCTCCCCCACCTCTGTCTATAATTCCTGTCCTAACCCGACACCATTGAGCATGCTTCTTGCCCTTTCCATCAACATCTTGTTCATTCTTTCTGCAACTCCATTTTGCTCAGGTGTGTATGGAGTAGTCTTCTGTCTTGCTATGACACACTTCTTACAAAATTCTTCAAATTCCTTGGTGCAAAACTCTCCACCATTATCTGTTCTCAGCACCTTTATCTTCTTCTCTGTCTGGTTTTCCACCAGAGCATTAAATTCTTTAAACCTGTCAAAGACTTCAGATTTTTTCTTGAGGAAATATATCCATGTATTCCTTGAGAAATCATCTATAAATGATACATAGTACACAAACTTACCCAGTGATGGAACCTTCATAGGTCCAAACACATCATTGTGCACAAGCTCTAATATATGTTTCACCCTCTTACCAACAGAGGGAAAACTCACCCGATTCTGCTTCCCATATACACAATTTTCACAGAAATAAAAATCCAGAGAGTTATTACTCATGCCTTCTACCATACCTTTACCATGAAGTATTCGAAGGCCCTTCTCTCCAATATGTCCAAGCCTTTGATGCCACAACATGGTCTTCTCTCCAGAGACCACTAGATTTTCTGCTCCACTTTCAGGAACCATATAACTGTTGCACCCATCAACAACCATGCTACCTTGCAGCTTGTATAAAGTTCCAATCCGAACTCCCCGCATCAATACCAGTGCTCCTCGAACCATCTTGCAGGTATCCTTCTCGAACACTGTCTTTACACCTGCATCATCCAACTTGCTTACAGAAATCAGATTTCTGGCCAACGCAGGAATATGCAGAACACCCCGAAGGGTTCTAACCCTTCCACCTTGCAATTTCAACTTTACTTTTCCAAGACCAATGATTCTAGCCTTCCTATCATCTCCTAAGAAGACATCACCACCATCATATTTCTCATACTCACAGAACTACTCTCTATGGGAAGTGAAGTGAAAGGATGCACCTGAGTCAATCAACCATGCCTTGTGATCTACATGTGTACTTTAAGAAGCCAAGTCAACGTACCCACCTTCATCTGAGGTGGTTTTCGCCTCTACAGAAGGATCATTATTAGACCCCTTTCCCTTTTCAGGAGCTTTAGATTTATAGTCCCTTTTGTAGTGCCATTCCTTTTCGTATTTCCAGCACACCACCTTTACAGGTTTTCCTAGAGATTTAGATCTCCCACTCGATGACTTTTTTTTTTTTCTGTTTTGGGACCGTCCTCATACAAATAAGGCATCACCATTCTATCTCTCCATATTTTTCCATCTCATCTCCTCCGTTAGCAAGGATGAGAATATTTCATCAAACTGCAAGGTAGCTGCATTGCTACCTATTGCAATAACTAGACTATCCCACGAATCTGGTAGAGAACACAACAAACTAATGCATTTATCTTCATCTAAAATTTTAATATCAATAGACAATAATTGACTTACCACAGTATTAAATGCATTCAGATGCTCTATCACTAAGTCTCCATCTTTCATCCTCAGGTTATACAACTTTTTCCATAGGAACAGTTTATTCACCAGAGACTTAGATTGGTACAAAGTGCCTAACTTGTCCACAAAGCCTTCGCCGTAGCTTCCCCTGATACATTCAACAATACTGAATCTGAGACACATAATCGTATTGTGCTCTTTGCCTTCCGATCCAACTTCTTCCATTCTTCATCGGACACTCCCGTTGGTTTAGTAACCAGATCTACCGCGATCCACTAATCTTTATCTACCAACAGATCCTCCATATTGAGTTTCCTTAACTCAAAACTATGATCATTAAATTTCTCGATCTCTATCTTTCCACTACTTGCCATCTTTTTTTACCACCAAAATCGATCCTACAGATCTCCCACTAAACAGGGTCTACCACAGGCCCGAGCGAAACCCCTCAGCAACAAAGGCATCCCTTGAAGCCAAAATAGCTCCGATACCAAATGCAGGTTTTAACCCCGTACAGAAATTACCTGCATACGAATTCTAAAACGCAGAAAATAAACAATGCGAGAGCATAACACATAAAACACGTATACACAGAGATTTTCCCCTGGATCCAAAAACAGGACTACTAGATTGAATTTTCATTATGTTCCTTTCAATGTCACAATACATATATACATGCCGAAGCATCCAATACCATGGACCGAAAACCATCACGCCTAAAACCATGTGTGAAAACCATGCACAAAACCATAGATAGGTTTGCCCCACCTAATGTAGGGTCCAATTTTTTTTTTACCCAAGGCGTTGCCCCGGACTCCATAGAGGGGGGCTACCCGCCCCCCTCAAACCCCCTGAGACCCCCCTACTACGCAATCGACGCAATGAAGGGGGTCCCCGCCCCCCCTCTAACTCCCCGGTTAACTAGGGTGGCTAATCATGGAAAGAATATAACACAACCCAACATATTGTATTCCTGCATTGCTCAATTGTTGAAAATAGCAACAAGAAATGCTAAATATAGAAGTGATAAATTTAGTACTGCTATAAATAGCATTTCAAGATACCTTCCTATTTTAGTTAGTCCCTGAACTAAAATAGAGAAGTAAAATTCCAATTTGATCTTAGCAGCTGTTTGTAAAATAATTAGTTAATTCACCATGAGTTAATTAGTTGTAGAAAATCAAACATGAAGACTATGTGGGGACATGCAATAGTTTCTCCATTAATTGAGGAATTTATCCATCAGTTAAAGAGATAAGGATGAGTTGTAATTAGTTGGCTCAGTTAACTGAGTCAAGTCCAGTTAGATTAATTCAAGCAGTTTGTTGAATTAATTGTGAGTTTAGTTAGTTAATGCATGCATGTATGTAACTACTACACTTCAGATAACTGAATATTCTCTCATAAATAACTTATGCATGTCAGTTCAGATAGAGACCCAGTTGAGATTAGATGGAGGGACAGTGTACTATCAGTTGCTAGAATATCCCATTGTGAATATCCATTGCATGCAGAAGGAATTCTTTCCTTGAGGATTGCGCAGTTACTTCTTCAAGTTTTGTGAGTGTGATGAGGCCAATTCACACATGTAGCATCACTGGACCCCAAGAAAAACTGTGCAAGGAAATAGGAGGCTTGGAGAGATTGATGAGGACATATACAGTGTCTATTCAGTCTGTGCGCTGTATTGTTTTGATTGCAGAGAGAGCAAGATAGCTTGAGAGCTGATTCTTTTTGTAACTTGAACAAGATTTCCACTTGTATGATAATACAAAGATTAGGGTTTTAGGCCGACACTTTCCCTGGGTTATTTCTTTTGTGTTATGTGTGATTGATTTCTCATTCTCAGTTATATGTGTTCTCATTGATCTTGCTCAATTCGATTAAGCTTCCGCAATTTTGTTGTAGAAGTAGATCTTGTATTTTACTTTAGTCTATTGCATAATTTGTTGATCTACAGTGGGAATTTCTACATGGTATCAGAGCAAAGGTGATCAAGGTGAAGAATAGTATACAAGAAAGGAAAAGTTCGAAGTTTGAGGTTCCTGAATATAGAAATCGAGTTCTTATCACATCTAAATTTCACCAATGGCATTCAGCGGTTTAAGACTCAAGTATGCCCTTGATGGCAGCTGGAATTATATAGCCTGGAAGGATCACATGGAAGCAATGTTAGAGGATAACGGTCTAAAGGACTTCATTGATCAAGAAGTCCCCAAGCCAATTGATGCTACTCAATTGGTGGAATGGAAGAAATGTGTGGCTAGAGCAAGGATAATCCTCCTGGAGGGAGTTTGAGACCACATTATCTCGAGCCTCCATGGGAAGGAGACACCATTTTCAATTTGGAAAACATTGAAAGATCTATATCAGAACAACAACGATCAGAGGAAGCTGGCACTGAAAGACATGCTTTGGAAGATCAAGTGTGAAAATGGCGACACGATCTCTACATATCTGAACAAGCTCACCACTTGCAGGGATGAGCTTGGAAGTGTAGGGATCACGACCGTTGATGATGACATGGTGATTCTTGCACTCCTCGGTCTTCCTAAGAGCTGGCATAGCTACCAAGACTCGGTTAATGGAAGAGAAAAATTGCCAGATTGGGAATGACTTTGGTCGGATCTGATGCAGGAGGAAATAAGAAGAAGCACTAGAGATGGATCCTCATCGAAGCAAGATGATGAGGAAAATCTAGCCTTAGCGAGTAAGGTGAGGAAAGGGAAAGGGAAGGTGTCCCATCCCAAATCCGGTTTTCTTCCCATGGTGGGAAGAAGTTTGACAAATCGAAAGTGCAATGCTTTCATTGTCATGAAGTGGGCCATTATGCTACAAATTGTCCACAGAAGAAATCCAAGAAGGGTTCCTCGAAGGGATCTGATGGTGAGGCACTGGCCTCACAGTTTGAGCTGGATTCTCGCTTATCGCATGCATGGTTTCATCCATGGTGTGGTGTGTGTGGTTCCTGGACAATGGAGCTTCATTCCACATGTCAGGTGATAAGAATCTTTCTAGTACCTTGGAGGAGAAGGATCTCCAGATGCGGATCGAGATGGGCGATGATGGAAAGTGCTGTGTTTCAGGTGAAGGTATGGTTGTGTTTCAGAGGGAGCATGGAGCTCCCCTCACCCTGACTGATGTAAAGTAGTACCAGGTTTGAAGAAGAATCTTGTGTTTGTCGCTATGCTAGAAGATAAAGGCTATGATGTAGTCTTTAGTAAAGGAAAGGTATTCCTAAGGCATATCGGTACTGGACAGACAAAACGAATTGGGATTCGAGTAAAGAATCTCTACAAGATGGAGGTAGACGACTGTGCTGCATTGAGTTCCAAAGCTAAGATGGTGCAGAGCCAAGATGCCGGGGAGCTATAGCACAAAAGACTAGGCCACTTGCACCATGGAGCCCTAAAGATCATGCAGCAGATTTCTATCAGATTACCCAAGGGAAAACTTGAGTAGACGAATACATGCAAAGGTTGTACCTTGGGTAAGAATGTGAAATCTTCCTTTCTGGATCAAGACAATAGAGCTGGAGCAATCATGGAGCGAGTTCACTCAGATGTTTAAGACCTTTCTCTACAGCCTCCACCGCTAAACAAAGGTACTATGTTATTTTTATTGATGATTTTTCTCGTAGATGCTGGATCTACTTTATGCAAAAGAAGGATCAAACCTTCTTGATGTTTTGTAAGTTTAAAGCCTTGGTAGAGAAAGAATCTGGAAAGAAAATAAAAGCCTTGCATAGCGACAATGGTGGAGAGTATGTCTCCCAACAGTTTAAAGACTTCTGCATTGCAGAAGGAATTAAATGGGAATTGACGACACCCCATAACCCACAACAGAATGGGGTGGCCAAAAGGAAGAACAAATTGATTGTGGGAGCAACTCGAGTGATGTTGCATGACCAAAGCCTACCACTGAATTTGTGGGCTGAGGCATGCAATACAACAGTATACTTGTAGAACAGAAGCCCGCATCATATACTGGGAATGAAGACACCTATGGAGGCCTTTTCCATGAAGCAACCTGAAGTAAGTCACTTCCAAATCTTTGGATCATTAGTTTACTGTCATGTGACCAAATATGCCAGGAAGAAGCTAGACCCATCATCTGAGTTGGGAATACTTGTGGGGTACACGGATACACCCCACAACTATCAGGTGTACCTACCTACTACTTAGAGGACAGTGGTACGCAGGGATCTGAAGTTCGACGAGCAGAAATCAGAAAGCCATGCGATTATCACTTGAGAGGGAGCTCAAGTTTCATGCAGAGGAGGAAATTTTAGTTCCTAAAAAGGAGGAGTCTCAAATTGATGCAGAGCAGCTGCATGCAGAGGATCCGGGAGTGGAAACATCCACTCATGCTGAGACTTCTAGAGATGGGCGGAAACGATCAAGGGAAGTTGAAAGGTTGATGCTGGATGTGCAGGAGAATGTGAGACAACCATCTTTTTAGCGCAGACAGAGGAGGTCACCCAAGCGGTACACTGGGTACATGGCTCTGGTTGGGGAGTGTGTAGATACCGAACCTTCTTCATTCGAGGAGGTAGTGCAACAACCAGGCTGGGTTAATGCAATGGTAGAGGAGTACGACTCTATCATTCGAAACAGTGTGTGGGATGTTGTCCCAAGACCTCAAGATAAGTCAGTGGTGAGTTCCAGATGGCTTTATAAGGTAAAGAAGGAAACTGATGGCGGTGTTGAGAAACATAAGGCAACGTTTGTTGCCCGAGGTTTCTCACAGGTTAAGGGGATTGACTACGATGAGGCTTTTGCTCCTGTAGCAAGGTACTCATTGATTAGATCGATGTTGGCACTATCAGCTCAGATGGGGTGGAAGATCCACCAGATGGACTTGAAGACAACATTCCTCAATGGGAAGATTGAGGAGGAGGTGTACATTGAGTAGCCAGAGGGTTTCGAAAGCTTCGATCACGAGTCGCATGTGTGCTGACTCAAGAGGGCTTTGTATGGGCTGAAGCAAGAACCCCGTGCTTAGTACACCAGGATGGAAAGCTATTTCACCGGGTTGGGCTTCACCAAGAGTGAAGCAGATGCTAACCTTTACCACATCATGGTAGAAGGTAAACCATTAATCATTGTTCTTTATGTCGATGATTTGATTTTGACCGGTGAAGATCAACTAATACAGTCTTGCAAGGAGGACCTTTCAAGAGAGTTCGAAATGAAAGACATGGGTCTTATGCACTACTTTCTAGGCATGGAGTTGTGGCAGAAAGATGGTGAAGTATTTGTGTCTCAAGGCAAGTATGCCAATGAGATACTCAAGCGCTTTCACATGGAGAAGTGTAAGCCCATGCAGAATCCTCTAGCTAGGAACTGGAGGAAGGAGGATGCTACTTCAGGTAAGGCAGTAGCTGCTACTGTTTATCGATAGCTGGTGGGTTCACTTATGTATCTGGTGAACACACGACCCGACTTATGCTTTGCGGTGAACCAGCTGAGTCAAGCTATGGTTCAGCCTACCAAGCTATTTTGGAAGGTAGTGAAGCATGTGCTAAGATACCTTAGAGGCATATCTCAGTTCGGATTGTGGTACAAACAGACAGAGCGAGTGAAGCTTCAGGGATTCACAGATGCAGATTGGGCAGGGAGTCCATCAGACGAAAGAGCACTTCTGGAGGAATCTTCAACCTTGGTTCAGCTGCAATTTCTTGGTACAACAGGAAATAGAGATTAGTTGCACTTAGCTTAGCAGAGGCTAAATACATGGTTGCTAGTCAGGCTGCATGTGAGGCCATTTGGATGCGGAAGATTCTAGTGGGATTGTTTGGTAAAAGGATGGATCCTACAATGATCTACTGCGATAACCAGAGTTGTATCAAACTCTTTGAGAATCCAATTTTTCATGACAGGTCCAAGCACATTGATATCCAGTATCACCATCTTCGAGACTGTGTGGTCAAGATGATCATGTTGTTGCGGTATGTTTCGACTGAGGAACAGGATGCAGATATTTTGATGAAGGCATTGTCAAAATGCAAGTTCTAGTTCCATAGAGACAGGATTGGGGTTACTAATGATCCCTTTCTTATTGAGAGGGAGTGTTGAAAATAGCAACAAGAAATGCTAAATATAGAAGTGATAAATTTAGTACTGCTATAAATAGCATTTCGGGATACCTTCCTATTTTAGTTAGTCCCTGAACTAAAATAGATAAGTAAAATTAGAATTTGATCTTAGCAGCTGTTTATAAAATAATTAATTAATTCACCATGAGTTAATTAGTTGTAGAAAATCAAACATGAAGTCTATGTGGGGACATGCAACAGTTTCTCCATTAATTGAGGAATTTATCCATTAGTTAAACAGATAAGGATGAGTTGTAATTAGTTGTCTCAGTTAACTGAGTCAAGTCCAGTTAGATTAATTCAAATAATTTGTTGAATAGTTATGAGTTCAGTTAGTTAATGCATGCATGCATGTAACTGCCGCACTTCAAATAACTGAATATTCTCTCATAAATAACTCATGCATGTTAGTTCAGATAGAGACCTAGTTGAGATCAAATGGAGGGACAGTGTACTATCAGTTGCTAGAATATTCCATTGTGAATATCCCTTGCATGCAGAAGGAATTATTTCCTTGAGGATTGCGCAGTTACTTCTTCAGGTTTTGTGAGTGTGATGAGGCCAATTCACACATGTGGCATCATTGGACCCCAAGAAAAACTGCGCAAGGAATAAGGCTTTGAGGGCTTGAGGAGGGCATATACAATGGCTATTCAGTCTGTGCGCTGTATTGTTTTGATTGCAGAGAGAGCAGGATAGCTTGAGAGCTGATTCTTTTTGTAACTTGAACAAGATTTCCACTTGTGTGATAATATAGAGATTGGGGTTTTAGGCTGATGTTTTCCCTGGGTTATTTCTTCTGTGTTATGTGTGATTGATTTCTCATTCTCAGTTATATGTGTTCTCATTGATCTTGCTCAATTTGATTAAGCTTCCACAAATTTTGTTGTAGAAGTAGATCTTGTATTTTACTTTAGTCTATTGCATAATCTGTTGATCTACAATGGGAATTTCTACATCAACATCCCATTGGTACATACGAATCATAAGAAGGAGAATAATGAAATTCGGCAGAATAAGATCTCTGAGGGTTTATTTGCAGCTTGATAATGTCTCCTTCTTCCCTTTCTTAATTGTTGGGTGATGCTTCTTGATGCAAGTATATGTTTTCTTGGAGTTGAGCCCCACAAACATATTCAATAGGATCATTAACCTCAAAAATATTTTCAACATTAAATGTGCACAACAATCTTCAAACGGAGCACCCGACAGATATAATATTTTGCAAAAAAGATTAAATGCTATGTGAAAGCTCTTTAAGGAAGATATGCTACCATGAGGTATTGTTCTGTACCAAAATATGGCATCTTCATCTAAAGAATACATGAATAGTTTCATTTTCACATCTTCAAAAACAATACCCTATTGTTCCATGCATTCATGAAAATCCTTGAGGTGTTGAACTGACCTTTTATCCGTGTTTCCACTAAATCTAGGAAAACAGGTATACCATTCATGAACTGAAGGGACATGATGGGGATAACCAACAATAGAATAAAAATCCAGTGGGGCAAATTTGTTGGCCAAGAATGCTAGAATGGCCATTTTGAAAACCCCTTTAGGTGAGTGATCTCAAGTTCAAATGTAGGGAGATTTTTCTGTTGTTTAGCATCATAGCGAGTATGAGGCCTCTTGAAAGCCATGATGACCAAATAAGGATATAGACAATGGATTCGCCAGGGTGTTTACAATAAGATTCAAATAGTGGAGTCACCAAGATATTTACAATAAGATTCAAATAGTGGAGTTGCCAAGGTGAGAGATCTTCATCCCACACTTCCCTTTCTCACCCGACAGAGGGAATGTAAAGATTGTCACACCCAGGGAAAAATATTTTGATTCATTCCTTGGCAATGGTGCTAGAAAGATGTTGTAGATTTTTCTATCTCTTGCCAAACATTTGCTTTCAAAAGATATAGAAGCCTCCTAGAGATACCCTTTGGGTTGATAGGACACCAGTGCCTAGGGCATATGAGAGGAGTTCTTTTGAAGATTATCTAAAGGCTTTCTGTTGCACTCCATATGTCATGTAATTGGTTCAATAGCCCTTCGCCAAGGTAAAATCAAGAAAACACATTGATCGACATAAACACGGGTAGATATGGCTAATCTCAAACAGAAATGTGTTGGTTTTGGTGGCCGACACACAAAAAAACACAATTTAACATTGTTACTATAGTATAGATGAACAGGAGGAAGGAAATGAAGGAAATCGATGCAGAGGGATGGATATAACACAAAATCCTAAGCAACAATCTCCAACAAAAATATGGAAGAGTGAGGAGGTGAAAATGCAGAAAAAGTGGAGTGTGAATTAAGGTCTCAAGCTCTGTGCTTCATTAATAGATTTGTCACCAATTAGCATAAGTAAATATGTGCTTACATACATGTATTGTTGGTGTTATATAGTATTCTTCTTGAATGTGTATGAAAAGAAACTACTTTAGGCTATGGATGACAAAAAACCCTAACAATAAGAATGGTTGTTAAACAGTGTAGATCTGCAGCAAATTATAGAAACAAAACCTGCCAAAGATCTGATATATGCAACAAACATAGTTAAACAACAAAATGGAATAGTAAAAAAAGCGCAAAGAACTCCAATAATCCAATGGAAACTATATATATAAAGAATATATTTTATTAAACAACACCTGTGAAGGGAACAAATAATGTTACCAGTCCCCCTCTATGGGATGGGTTCTTGGCTATCCTCAATGTCTTCAACTTTTGTAGAGTCTCTCACCTCTTATAATATGTAAAACCTAGCAAGAAAAATGTTTGAGCTTAATGAGATCTCAAATGAAAAAGAAGATGGTGTGCGACAATGATAATAATCAACACTGCAATAGTAAGTGCAACAATGAAAATAATCGAAATTGAAGAATGAATGTAAAACCCTTCTATTTATAACAAAATATTAGGTTATTCTCGAATAATGAGCAATAACAAAATATTATTAACCCCATTCTAGAATTAACCATTTGGAATATTTTATTATATCTGGTTTGGAGGGAAAAAATATTTAAACTTTTATCTAGAAATAATAAATAAATAAATAAATGATTTATTTATCATCTCAATAAATATGGTTAAGGAATAATAAACAAATAATGATTTATTTAGGTATTCCTAGGGGATTTAGTCAAAATTGACAAGGAATAATAACTAATTAGTGATTAATTAATTATTCCTAGAGAAAAATAAGATAATCAATGGTTTATCTATTTATTTCTCATAACTGGGTCAAATGTGACAAGGAATATTAATTAAACAATGGTTTAATTAATTCTTCCTAGAAGATAATTAAATAAATAACGATTTATTTAATTATTCTTCATGGGTTTAAATGTAAATGACTTAACAAATGTGGTTTATTAAGTAATTTCTCACAATGAAAGAAATTTTACTATGGTAAAATTGGCCCTACATGGTGTACTTTGATCCATCTAGTAAATTATGGCTAGATGATCATTTTTTTGTGATAACAGATTGCCCCCCAACTTACGATGTTAGGAGAAAAATGTATGACTAAAGTACGTTGTAAGGACACAATCACTAGACAACGAAGTGGAGTGAGAGAGAGGGAGAGAGAGACCAATGGAGCTGAAGCAAAAGAGAATAGTGATAGAGGGGGCGAGATAAATGCAAGTCTCCTTTTATGTTGTGGTACCATATCTCAATGAGGTGGGGGTGGCATACCTATACTCGCCAAGATAACTTACTACAAAAATAATGATGCACTCAGAAACATGAAACTGAGCAATAAAGTACATGCTTAAATGGTACATGACATGCTGGCATAAATGAGCTAGAAGTGATACAATGTGTCCCATATACATAATGCGCTTGGAAGAAACATGAGCTAGGATTGAATAGAATAACATCTAAGTACATGAGATATAATGGACCTTCCCTCAAGAAATGGGTGGGAAGGAGGGTAGAACAACCAAAGAAGCCCTGCATAACATGAAAGGGCTCTGCAAAACTATATGGATCATCTGAAGAAGACATGCATGCTATGAATGTTGCAAGCGGCCAGAACTGAACCCATCAAATTTGCAGAACTTCATCTAAGGCGGTAGCATAATAGGAAGGTGTCCAGGCATGTGGGGGATTACTTGAAGGGCCACCCCCTCATGATGTATGAAACATCACACACACACCTAGAAATCATTGGTACAATCTATTGCATCACTAGACCATAAAGTGTATGAATCATGAACATGAAACAATTAAGTCAAAGGGAAATGATGATTCCCTTTGCTTGATCTGAGGCACCGAACAAGAGTGGAATATGGAACCAAGATACACTGCCTTCTAGGTTGTTCTTCTAGGATAGATGTGCTGATGTCGACAAAATAGGGCTCGCCATAGGTGAGGCAATGAGGGTCCTCAACTAAGGCATGAGGGAAAATAGTAATGTGACTGATGGACTGAAATGAGGGAAAATGGGGAAAATGGGACTGAGGGACAAACATATGATTTCCCTTGTCAGAGCATAAAGTGCATGGTTGACCTGGCAGTGACTGACTCGACTTTGGAGGGATGGTGGATAATGTGACTGAAGGCCAAAATGGGCAACACAGGATGAATGGTATGAAAAGATGGATGGAATACTTTGACATGATACAATGGGATGTGAAACAGACTCCATGGATGCAAGGGTGACTCATTGCCGATGCTCTGAACAAGAGTGACTCAATGACGTTGCCACACAGAATAGGCTCGGTCAAGATCATGAATATATGATAAAATGATGGTTACTCATGAAAAAAATTGACAAGTGAGACGACAATCGTTAAGGGGAAGTGTCAAATCATCAAAAAATAAGAAAGACCCATTATACTACTTAATGAGAGCTTTCCAATGGTGCTGATGGTTTGGTTGTAGTGTCTGATAGAAAAACTGTTGGTTTTCCTATAAAAGGGCATTTTCCTTCCAATTTGAGAGGAGGAGAAGGCCCTAATTCTTGGGGATATCATAGCGAAAAAATCGACCATCAGAATCAGGATCTGAGTGTAGAAATTTTGAATAATAAACACATATTCAATGGAGATTATCCTGATCATGTACTATTGCGGAATACATACACAATACATAAGCTCCTCTACGTTGATCATCAATATAGCAGCATCAATAACAATAAAACATCAAGAGCATGCACACATTAACACAGTATGTAATCCGAGGAAAGCTTACAACTGAAAACCCCACACTATCTGTTTATTAATGATTGAGAACATGTAACATTACAATAGTCAATACTTCTCACAAGTATCCAGCACTATCTCCACCTGTTACACACAATATAGCTCAGATCTAATCTCCAAATCTATTCCACTGCTTGCCTGCCTCCACTGCTCAAGAATGGATGAGAATGGTTGAACCAAACTTGTATTTACCTCAAAATAATCACTCACAATGGGAATCACATGAGCAGAGGCTATAATCACTTGGTATTGGCCAATTCTCATTGGCATAACTCAATCCCATTGATTTTGCAAATCCTCATGCACAACTATAGTCACAACTGATAGCAATCTGATCCTCTAACACCTGTCCCTCCTGAACTGAACATGCACCGACATGCAACGGAGTTAACTAATGTATTCTTTAGTTGCATTATGTGTTAATAATTAGTTTAACAACTCACCATTAGTCTATTTGCAGTTAGACTAATTACAACTAGTTTAACCAAGTCAAACTGAACACAACTCCATCAACTCCACAATCAACTCCACCAAACTCAACTGATTGAGTTCTAACTGAAGTAATGCATGAAACAACTCAACTGACCCACAAAGAAAACGTATTTCCTTCTGACAGCTGCATGTGCCACATCTGTAGCTCAAACTGAAGTGCTTCAAGAGAATAAGATAAATTTTATAGTCTAAGTATTATTATAAGCTAATAATATTTGACTGCTCTATAATTAGACTTGACAATGCCACTGTTGTTGTCTAAAAATAGAAGTCCATCTATTTTTTCCAACTTGACCGATCATCCATAAACAACATCCTACAACTCATAGACATGATCCATATGTCTAAAAATAGACATAGTCTAAAAGTAGACTTTGTGCCATAATTTGCCTATGGGCCCACTTAGTGAAGGCGACTCTTTTCACTAAGCTCCATCATCTTGTTGCAATCTCAACACTCCCTCTCAACAAGATATGGATTATCAGCAACCCCTATTCTACCTTGGTGGTATTCGAATTTTCTCCTGGTGAGAGCCTTCGTCAGAATATCAGCATCTTGATCCTCCGTTGGAATGTATGAAAGTAACATGATCCTCTGCTAACACAATCTCTGATATGATAGTACCTGATGTCATCCGTTGAGCTCCCTGCCCAATCTACATCCTCCTGTCTGTACCAAGATCCATATCCCGATGTGCCTCTCAAATAACGCAATACATGCTTGCCCGCCTTCCAGAAGAGATTGGTAGGCTTAACCATAGCTTGTGAAAGCTGGTTAACTGCATAGCATATATCGGGTCGTGTATTGACCAAATACATCAGTGACCCCACCAACTGTCAATAAACAGTGGCATCCACTTCTTCTCCCGAAGTGGCATCCTCCTTCTTCCAACCTCCAAGAAGAGGAGTATAAACAGGCTTGCAGCCATGCATGTTGAACTTCTCCAGTATCTCCCGAGCATACTTACCTTGAGAAACAAACAGTCCACCATTGCCCTGCCATATTTCCAATCCTAGGAAATAGTGAAGGAGGCCCAAGTTCTTCATCTCAAACTCCTTAGCAAGATCATCCTTGCATGAAAGTATCAACACTTCATCACCCGTTAGAATCAAATCATCTACATACAGTACAATGATAAGCAACTTACCCTCCACCACAATCTGGGATAGGTTAGGATCCGCCTCGCTCTTGGAGAATCCAAGTCCGGTGAAATAATTGTTTATCCGTGTGTACCAAGCACGTGGTGCTTGCTTCAACCCATACAGCACTCCCTTGAGCCTGCACACATGTGACTCGCTGCTGAAGACCTCAAATCCTTCAGGCTGCTCAATGTACACCTCCTCCTCAATGACTCCGTTGAGGAACACAGTCTTCACATCCATCTGATGAATGTGCCTTCCCATCTGTGTTAAGAGAGCAAGAATCGTCCGTATGGAAGAATACCTTGCGATAGGTGCAAAGGTCTCCTCATAATCAATCCCCTCTATCTGTGAAAAGCCTCGGGCAACAAATCTTGCCTTGTACTTCTCCACACTCCCATCAGTTGCCTGCTTAACTTTATAGATCCATCTCGAACCCACCACTGATTTCCCTTCCGGTCTAGGAACAATCTCCCATGCACTGTTTTTGACAATGGAATCATACTCTTCCACCATGGCGTCTACCCATGCGGGATCCTCCAAAGCTTCCTCGAAAGAGGATGGCTCAGTCACAACATACTTGCTCATAAGAGCCATGTATCCAGTGTACCAATCAGGTGACTGTCTCTGTCTACGTTGGGTTGTAGATGGTCCTACAACTTTCTCTGCATCTTGAGCCAGTCGCTTAGCTTCTGTCAAGTGCTTTCGCCCTCTGATGGTTGGCGCTGCTTGAGTGGTCTCTTCCACTCCATGAACCTTGTCCTGTGGTTGATCCACATCCTGAAGCTCATCCTTAGGAACTAATAGCTCCTCATCTGCATGAAAGTGTAGCTCCCTCTCAAGCGAACACTTCATGGATTTCTCCTCCTGAAATTTTATATCCCATCGCACAACAGTTTTACCATTGTCTGGCAAATACACACGATAGTTGTGGGGTGTATCAGCATACCCCACAAATATCCCAACCTCTGTGGTCAGCTCCAACTTCTTCCTGGCATCCTTCGTCACATGCATGTAAACATTAGCACCAAAAATCCTCAAATGAGAAAGATCGGGATTCTTACCAGAATAAGCCTCCTTGGGTGTACTCATGCCAAGTATCTTATGAGGACAATGGTTCTGCACATAAACTGATGTATTGCATGCTTCCGCCCACAAGTGAAGGGGTAGGCCCTAATCGTGCAACATTGCCTGTGCAGCACCCACGATCGTTATGTTCTTCCGCTCAGCTATCCCATTCTGTTGTGGGTTATGGGGAGCTATGAGCTCTCTTTGAATCCCTTCTACCTTGCAGAAATCCTTGAACTCATCTGAGATGTATTCACCACCATTATCGCTCCTAAGAGCCTTTCACCTTCTTTCCCGACTCCTTCTCGTACCGTGCTTTGAATTCACAAACTTTTGAATATGTCTCGCTCTTCTTCTGCATGAAGAAGATCTAGCACTTACGAGAGAAATCATCAACAAAAATCACATAATACCTGTGTTTTGTTGTCGAAGCAACTGAGGAAGGTCCACACACATCTGTGTGAATTCTCTCAAGGATCGTCGTGGCACGACTATCCTTCTCGTGAAAGGTGGCTTTCACAAACTTCCCCAAAGTACACCCCTTGCACTAATCTGACTGCGCAAATGTGCCTTTAGGAAGCCTTGTAGTGATCTGCTGCAGTATCTTCAAGGCTCCATGGTGAAGGTGACCCAATATTCTGTGCCACAACTCGCCATCATCCTGGCTCACCAATCCTTCTGCCTTGCCTTCCATTGTTGCGAATCCATCTACATGCAACTGATAAAGGTTACTTACTCGAACCCCTATCTTTCAGGTCTCACCAGTTGTTTTACTGCGCAAGAAAGCTTTTCCCTTGCTGAAAACAACATCATACCCCTTGTCTTCTAACATCGCCACAGAGATAAGATTCTTCTTCAATCCTGGAACATGCATGACTTCCTTCAATACGAAGGGTTTACCAGACTCCCTCTCAAAGGAAATGGTACTGATACCGGTCGCACTGTATCTACCATCATCGCCCATCTTGATGTGCACTCCAGGACCTTTGTCCTCCAGATCAAAAAACAATTCTCTATCTCCCGTCATGTGAAAAGGCGCACCATTGTCCAAGAACCACACCAATCCCATCACACTTGAAACCAAGCATGTGATCAACGAAAAATCAAGCTCAAACTATGAGGCTAGAGCCTCTCATGCTGCAGATCCAGCAGCTTGCTTATTCTTCTTCTTCTGCGGACAATTAGTGGCATAGTGTCCGTGCTGGTGACAATGAAAACACTTCACCTTGGACATGTCTTTCTTCTTGCCTTTCACACTAGACTGAGAAGCTTTCTTGCTCTTCCCTTTCTTTGCTTTGGCAGCCAAAACGCAATTTTCTTCATCAGCTCTCTTTGATGACGATCCGTCCCTGGTACTCCGCCTAATCTCCTCCTGCACAAGATCTGACCACAGTCTTTCCCATCCTAGCAATTTCTCCCGACCATTGACAAAGTCCTGATAGGAATGCCAACTCTTTGGAAGACCAAGGAGAGCCGAGCTCACCAAGTCCTCATCACCGATAGTAACCCCCACACTTCCCAGCTCATTGTAGAAATTTTGAATAATTTAACACATATTCAATGGAGATTATCCTGATCATGTACTATTGCGGAAAACATACACAATACATAAGCTCCTCTACGTTGATCATCAATATAGCAGCATCAATAACAATAAAACATCAAGAGCATTCACACATTAACACAGTATGTATCCCGGGGAAAGCATCTCGCTAAAAACCCCAACTATCTGTATATTAATGATTGAGTCATGTAACATTACACAGCATAATACTTCTCACAAGTATCTCCACCTCTGTTACACACAATACAGCTCAGATCTGATTCCATCACTGGCTCAAATCTCCTTTGCTGCTTTCCTGCCTC